>VZTU01003059.1:52929-67665 GCA_013400835.1 Zapornia atra | reverse complement strand
GCCCCGCCGCTGCCCCGGGGGCGCGCAAGAGAGGGCGCGGCGGCCCAGCTCGGGCGCGGCGCGGCCGGCCATCGGCACTCCGAGGGCGGGCACAGCCAGGGACCGGCCCCTTTCACCGCCGGCCCCTCTCCCCCGGAACAGCCACCCCCAACAGCGCGTTCCGGCCTCGAACACCGCACCGCCTCCATTTCCCGCTCGCGCCCCTCGGAGCCGCGTGGAGCGGCGGCTGTCGGCGCGTCTCCCTGAGCTAGCTAAAAGGCCGTCTTAAAAGCTACGGCTGCCGCTCAGAAGTCCTCGAACACATGAATTTCACTCCTGTTCTTGCTATTTCAATGCCCAAATTATCATTTTCCACCGTGGATCTACACAGTACCCACTCAGCATGAATTCTCTCCTCCTCATAAAGACCAACAGCTTTGGAACAACGTGGCGTATCTGACTATCCACAGGGACTGTTAGAAATTAGAGCAGTCTAAGGAGAGAGGAGCAGGAAAGAAACAAAACGCTTGCATGCGGCGCACGCTGGGCTCAGGGAAAGCTCAGGCATTGCAGAACACTGGTGTAGCGACGGCAAGACCATGGAAGTATAAGTTTCGGTGGAGGCAACAGAAGAACACACTGTGATAAACTGTGTCGGTTGCATAACAAGTAAGTCTATGTAACCGAGTTAAGAAAATTAACTTTTAAAATGCTTTCTTACTATCTGAAATTAAAGTCCTGTTCCAGGAAGACTGGAAGCTTGCATCAGCACTACAGCACGTGCAAGTAACGCCCAATCACTATCAACAAAAACTAACTCGACACAAGGTCTGCTTCAGGTTCCTCCCATGTGCGCAACACACAAGCATCCCTGCCAGGTAAAGAGTCCTGAAAGCTTCCAAGTAAACCAGAAAAGCTAAAGAAGACCAGCACCGAAATGGCTTGCAAGAAACTTAAGAGCATGTTCCGAGGTGTCTGCAACAAGCCCTACATTTTCTTTCCAGCAGCAAAGCGGCTGTCCCCAAAACAAACCCAGGAGCCCTGTGACAGGTTAGCTAATGCCCAGTGCTCCTTGCTACACTGTGATATAATGTACAATTACCCCGGGTAGGTAATTGTACATAATCAATCCACTGTTTTAAACACTCAGCTGAGGTGCTGACATAAGGAAAGCGGTTTCAAGAGAAGGTCTAAAATTATGTACCTCACGTGTCACAGAATTAAGAACAGTATAGAGGAACAGACTGATCCCCCTCCAGCTTCTCAGCTTTCACATCTCCTGCGTTTCACTAAAATACGGGGCACCTTCAATCAATTCAAGTTAACGCCACCCACTTCTCCAAAATCTTCACTCATATAAAATAGACTAGACTTCAGTTTAACATTTTATTTCCTTCTGAGAGGGTACTAGTATATTAGGGTTTTTTCTTTGGGGGGAACCCCCTGAAAAGCCCCCCCCCAAACATTTTGTATGGTTATGGGTGGTCATTTTAATGGCTAGAAGGGAAGTAACAAACCTCGTAATATAATGCTGAAGAGTGATTCAAGGTCAGGAAAAAAAAGCGCCTTATCACAAATGTTTATCTGATGCAATACATTTTTTTCAATCACGTTTCAGAACTGAGTTCAGAGACTTCCATTCAAAATGTATGAATTCTTAGTGCATTACAGCAATCAACAGAGTAATAGAAAAGCTTTCAACTTTTTCAACTGTACAATCATATTTAAAAATGGGGTTTTTGGAAAAAACAATGCTCTGTTACAGAGAACTAGAAATGATAATATTTCATGACGGTGTTTGAAGTTGTGAAAAACACTTACAGGTTACTTTTTAAAGATGTGATAAAAGCCAAAGAATGTCAAAACCCAAACACTAAATGAACTGTTAAAAATACTCATTTAATGGATGTAAGTAAGATACATAAATATTATCCAATATTGTCAGGTATTTTCATAATCCCATGTTGATAAACTGTAATAAAATATATGATAAAATATTATAAACAATAAATTGAAAATATTAAGGAGTCACCAATTTGTCTTTATTGGCAGAAGGATGGTTTCATCAATGTGCCAGGAGCGTGTGTATATTCAGAAACAAGAGCAGTGGGTGTGTGCACACACATACACAAGTACACACAAAGTACACTATCCCATGCCCAAGGAACTGCGTTACTGATACAGAAATCCCAAGTGAATAATACCTTGAGAATGAAGGTAATTAACAAGCACACTTTGCTCCAATTTAAAAAGGGGCACCAGTGTATTTTAAGTAGGGAACTTTTTGAAGTAGCATTAGGTAATTTTATATTAAAAATTCTTAGGAGACCCTATTTTTGTACCACAGTTGGTCTATTATGCAGGACAGCACCTATAGTACTAGAGAAAAAGCCAGCTTTTCAACAGCATGAGCTTGCCATTTCTGGAAATAATTTTCCAAGGAACCTGCCTTTCCTCTGTCCCCTCTTACGCTCATAATCACCAATGGACAGCAAAACAGAAGGGGAAAAGAAAAAGCATAGGAAGTTCTGCACCAATATACAGAAGAACTTCATGGTGAGGGTGACAGAGCCCTGGGACAGGCTGCCCAGGGAGGTTGTAGAGTCTCCTCTGGAGATATTCAAGACCTGTCTGAATGCCTACCTGTGCGACCTGTCCTAGGGAACCTGCTTTGGCAGGGGGGGTGGACTCAGTCTCTGGAGGTCCCTTCCAACCCTACAATTCTATGACTCTGTGAATCTGTTTCAGCAGGTTCTAGTGAAAATATATGTATCGCCCTCACCACCACCAAACCCATGCCACAGCACTCAAACATCTTTAACGTGACTCAAATATCTTTTAACGTGAAGTGTATTATGCACAAATGTCTTGGACAACAGCTCACGAATGGTTTAAGAAACTAGCATATCTTAATTTCTATCTAAATTTTGAAAGACATTTTGAAGTCTATCAACTTCTCTCTCAGCTCTTGGCAGATGTTAGATCACTAAGGTCTGGCACTGTTAGTATCAAATGCATGTTTGCTCCTGCACATCTGACACTGGACACAGGAATGTACATAGAATCATAGAATGGTCTGGGCTGGAAGGGACCCCAAGGATCATAGGGTTCCAACCCCCCTGCCACAGGCAGGGCCACCAACCTCCCAGCCTGGATCTACACAAGGTTGCCCAGAGCCCATCCGATCTGGCCTCCAGGAACAGGACATCCACCACCTCTCTGGGCAGCCTGTTCCAGCACCTCACTACTCTCTCTGTAAAAAACTTCCCCCTAATATCTAATCTAAGCTTTCCCTCCTTTAGCGTCAATCTATTCCCCCTTGTCCTGCCATTATCTACCCTTTAAAAAAGTTTAAATCACAGAATCACAGAATGTTATGAGTTGGAAGGAACCTCGAAAGATCATCTAGTCCAACCCTCTGCCAGCGCACAATCACCTAGACTATAAGTTGGTTCCCCTCCTGCTTATAAGCTCCTTTCAGGTACTGGAAGGCTGCAGTGAGGTCCCCCCGCAACCTTCTCTTCTCCAGGCTGAACAAGCCCAGCTCTCTCAGCCTCTCTTTGCAGGGGAGGTGCTTCAGCCCTCTAATAATCTTCGTGGCTCCTCTGAACCCTCTCCAGCAGTTCTACATCTTTCTTGTGTTGGGGCCCCCAGATCTGGACACATCCCTGCTTGTAATACACAGCCTCTATACATTCTGGCCTACTTCAAAACTTCTGGAAGTACAGTACATGACATAAGATTAATCAACTACATAACACCATTTAGTCTCTACACACTTGGAGCTTGATTAATGAACTTTTTTCAACGCTTCCAGACACTGTTTTCTTTAGTGCCCTTAACTATATGCTATTTGTTACTTCAGACACCGCAGGGGGTATTTTTTCCTGCAGACCAAAAGCCAGACCAATCAAATGTAACAGAATATTTTAAAACAACACAACAAGTTTTACAAAACTGAGGTCTCAGGATTATTTAATTTCCCAAAATGCCATCTGTCCATCTCCTTTTCATACACAATTACAACAATTTTTACTACCTTGTAGTGACACAGCCTGTCTGGAATTTCAGGTAGATTTTTTTTCCTGCACCTCAAGACACTCCCTTATCAACCCCTCTTCCCAATCATCAGGAAAGGAAATCCCAAAGGATTCATGTAATCATAGATTCGGTCATCTTCTTCATGGCTATCTCTGCAGTGAACCACCAGACCTTAATGCTAAATGTTCTCCTGTATACAATATATGATCACCAACTGAGTCATTGCTAGTGGGCAATCCAGATCTCCAAATTCAACACAAACTATGTGGCAGATGCAGATATAAACAGCACTATGTAAACACAAACAGTATTATTAAGACCATCAAATGATAGTGACCTGTTTCTAAGCCACACAAAACCTTGAGCCTGAGCTGGCACTATCTGACTTCTGCTACATCACTGTCATTGATTATTTTCTCCTGTCTGTGCCAGAATATTCAACTCAGAAAGTGTTTTTTTCTAGCTATCAAAGATTTTCTTTCCAACAGCTTTATAATTTAAAATTCAGAAGAAGCAGTGTTGTATAGAAAATATACAACCACCCAAGCATCATATTCACAAGCAACTACTACCATGGCTATAAGGTTCATTTCTAAATGCAACAAAGAACTTAAACAGTCAATAACCCATACTGTAGCGAATCAGAATTTTCCATACCCTAGAGAATCAAGATCCAAGTTAGCATGGTCTCCAGTCTTGCAAAGAAAGGCAAATCTAAGAGCAAAGTTCACAGAAAAAATCACTGATAACCCCCCAAATTTCACTCCAGAACAAAAACTAGAAATGTCTGATCAATAGCAAAAACCCAAGTTTGGAACACTTGCTCTGTACTATACAATCAGAGAACATCCCATTTTTCCCATGTCTTGCAGTTATACTAGATAAGAAAACAGGTTTCTTAGTAAATCCAGACCCTCCACGTATTATAAAATAAACTAGGATGTTTATCTCCCCTCCATCTTTTGAGCTCAGAAGCAGAGGAAGCAGGACAAAGTAGAAGCTAGGGGAACTACAAAGGAAACTATACTAAAACAATTTATCAAATGCTACCGCTAGAAAAAATAAAAAGCAATACATTAAGCAAACTGGTACAAGCAACAATGACAAAAATTTATATTAGACGTATTATCAATATGCATATACTGATACTGCAATAAAAGAAAGTTAAGCTGCAAACTAGGTAAACACTTCTTTTTCATATGTAAACAAAAATACAGATAAAAAGAGTAATTCTTTAGACACAAATGAAAACTAAACACTTGCATTAAAAAGATCATGAACCACTCCCAAATTGGAAATTCCAAATTTACCGTATTTTTCCTTTTTAAAGACAAGAAAATAACTTATCTCACTGACACTGTCAATTCCACCTCCTACAAAGGTGAGGAGATGGCAATACAGAGATACTGCTCAAAGCTGTGTACTGCACACTCTTGGATCGCACTTCAGGCTGTGCTCTGTGACAAAAGCCTTCTCTTTTCTCTGTTCACTACCTCAGTATCCTCCTGTGCTAACATCAGCAGTCAATCAATGGCCAGAGTCTTCCATGATACAGGACACCTGAAGTTCTAGTATGCCCACACATGGAACCTAGAGCATGATATACTACGGTATGAGCTCAGAACAGTAGCTATCCCCACACCAGCCTTCTCAGACACCAAACTGAACATGCCTTTCCGCAGTCTGACACAGTTTGAGCAACCTCCAGCTACTCGAGGCAAAACAGAAGTACAGGTTTCAAAATAAAGATGGCAGAAACCACAGAATCCAACAACGTAAAAAAAGCTTCTCATGAAAGTACAGACAACTCCATGCAAACAGTAAATAACAGGGAAAACAGTTTCTATCTTATTTTTAGTAATACCCAGTTTCCCTTCACTGTGCATACAGCACACTGAACTGAGCTGGCTCAGGATCACCTTCTGACAATAATTCAGTGCAGTAATTTCTATGAAGACAGGTAGACAGTTTCCTCCTAAAAAGTTCCAGACAGAGCACGTTGCAATACAAAGTAAGGCAGGCATTCGAGGAGGATCAGCTTCAAAGGGAATTATTAACAGCACCACAAAAATCCAAGTTATTTTTCATGCTGCAACTTACACTACCATTCGGCATTATCTAAAGCAGGAAGCACTTAATTCTGTTCTACAAGATAGCATAGATGGGCTCTGTATGCAATCACACTCTATCAGTTCAATAAATAAACAGCAAACCAACAAAACACCCTCTGTAAAAGTTAACAGCAAATCCTCCTACCGAGTGTGACAATTGGAGGGCTGTGTTTCTTTCCTCAGTCTGATTTTGCAAAAACTGTATTCTTGACTGCATACTGTAATTGCCACTCAATATTGCATCACCATTCCTGTGTCTGTGGCAGACACAGGGAAGAGGGTGTGGCATCAAGTGCCTACCTTAATTCAGTAAGGCTAAACTAAAAGAAGTACCTGTGCTTTGATGCATGTTCACATACAAAGTTTTTCTGTGATAACTATTCCAATTCAAATTGAAGATCTATATTTTCCTGCATAACTAAATAGTACTGGAGAGCAGACCATTAAAAAACCAGACCTGATCAAGGACCTGGCCTATAAAAGAGACTGATCATGACACAGAAAGCCACACTGTAGGAGGAGTCAGGCCAGGATTAGGGACATTGACTATTTTTATGAAGATCTCTCTACCCTGTGCATTGCCTAGGTTTATACATATTTCCAACGGAAATAATAATTTATTCTTGCAATCCTTACTTTGTTCTGTATTCCTGTATGCAGCCCTGATGACAGTGGAATGCTGTAAAGCTAGCATGTTGGAGGGCAAACACATCGAGAAGGGCTTGGAGAACTGACATACTGATTCCGGAGTACAGATTTTGGTGTCCCAAGGCATATCAAACATGAAATCTACACATATGTACATCTTGCATCACAGATTAGTGACACTGGAAACTTTTTAACTCATCATAAATGACTAATTTTTCAGAACTCTAGTACTAATCTACAAGGAATCTCTAACAATTCTGAAGAAGAGTTTTTACAAGTTTGTTTTGGTTTGGTTTAAATCACAGAATGTTAGGAGTTGGAAGGGACCTTGAAAGATCACCTAGTCCAACCCCCTGCCAGAGCAGGGTAACCGAGACTAAATCACACAGGAAATCCAGGTATTTTATCTGCAGGAGCAAGAACATTAAGAATGACAGCTAAAGATAATGTCTTTATTGTCTCTCTCACACACAACACAAAGAAAGTAAAATGTACAACATTTTAACTGCAAAGGATCAAGTCCATATTCTTTAAAATGGACACTTCTGCATTCTGAAAGTAAAATTTTACTGCTCTGGATATGTAATTCAAAAGGAAAGCTATGGATAGGACACAGGCTTTTGTATTTTGTTGATATGCTGTAGGTAAAAAAATAAAAGATCACTAAAATTATCTACATTGCAACACATGTAAGACCTTAATAAAAGAAGCACAAAAACATAGTGGCATTTTCACATTTCTGATGGTTCCAAACTTTTCAGTACTTAATTTCTTTAAGCTCCCAACTTCTACATGCCTTGTGTTTCTAGCAACCATTCTTTGAAGTACATGTGCCTCCATTAAAATCAATAGTTTACCCAACTGATTTAAGTATTCCTTCCACAGTGTTCAGAATCAACTGTTTCTGTAGTATTGTTGCACAAGGTTTCAACTGCCACCATAAAAAATCCTTTTTCTAAATCATTATTACAATGTTAGTGAAACTCTTAAACTTGGCCACTGACTGACAAGCCTACCATGGTCATACTCCTGCACAGAGCAACAGCTCTGGGGCTTTATCTCACAAATAAGAGCACTCTTCCAGAAAGTCTTATTGACCTGAGGCACGGCAAACAGAAATGGGTTGAGCTGCTGACTCCACAGACCACCATGTTACATGAAAGGACTGAGCATTCCTTAAAAAAAAAAAAAAAAAAGAAAAAAAGGATTAGTGGTGCTAGTAGTCTGTGGCATGGGAGGCCTGGGTGTAGTTCCTGCACTGTCACAAGTTTCTGAGTCACTACAGGCAAGTACTTCCCTGTCTCTTACAGGTTTTAAAATACCATTAAGTAGCTGTAAGTATCAGACATGAATGCAGAAGGGAGTGAATTAACTTGAGGATACTCAATCAATTCTGTAGACCCTATTCAAATTTACTTCCAGTTAGTAATAACAACACAACATTATAAACCAAGTAACACTGTGTTAAATTCTTGAAAACTTTGGGTTTTACAGTCAGCAACAGTCAAACTTCAGTCACTACTCACTTTCCAAATCCTGCTCCCATATGGATAACTGCCTTCTATTCATTCAATATTCTGGACAGCAAAGAGACAAATTTGGGAGACATTAGCGATGCCCTTCTCATGAATTCTATTGTATCTTATCAGAAGGCCACCTTCTGAGCCATCAAGTCCATACTGACATTTATGGAAAGCAAATACAGTAATTTTTTTTAGCAGGATCCTTGTATTAAAAAGGAAAAAAAAAATCCCTTAGCTTCCTTTGTAAAGATCCAACTACCCAGCTTTTGAAGTGACTCAAATTCCATAGAAAAAGGGCTCTCACGCAGGAGAATTACATGTTATTTTATTGCCATTAAATTCTTATCAGGTATACCTTAAATGCTAAATAAATGCACTTGCTATTTCACTTATTTGTATTGTTTGGGAAATGCTTCACGGCATATAAAATTAAAATTCAGCCATAATCATTCTGAAGTCAGGTCTAACTCTGTATCAGAAAATAAAACACAAGATACTATAAATGGTTTGGAAATTACAGGAGTAGATTAGTATTTCTGCTATTTTATGCTCTCTTTATCAGCACTTTCCAAATTCAACACCTATGACGATGTTATTCTCTGCGAAATATTGTCCTCTCTTCTATTATGTAGTTAAAACTGGAGTCTATGGCTGCAGTGCTGAATCTCAAACATTAAACACTAACACTATCTAGAGCCTAACTGCCAACTCAGTACTTTTTAGCCTTTTTCTTTTACAGGAGTGTTACAATATATTAGAAGAGCAAGTATTCAAAAGTTAGGAAATAATTAATACAGAGTTTCACAGGCAACCTTAAGTCTTCTTCCTCACATATATATTAAAGAGCCTTCATTAAATAATCTTTCCCCCCACACACACACACTCCTTCAACAGATGAGCATCCATACATCCAGGGAAGAATTATGACTGTTCAAAGAACAACTTTTCCTTAAATTGAACCTGATCTTAAAATAAGGCTGTTTAGGGCAGCAGCTGGTTCTAATATGCATAAAAATTCTCTTAAAAATGACTGGTTTACATGTGCTGTTCTAGAATAATGTCTGCCTCAATTTCTATTATGGAATGCATAGTTTTTATTTGTAAAATTTCCTTTCTGATGATTATATTTGACCTAGCACACAGCCAGACCAAAATTTTATAGTACACCATCAACATCTGCCAGCCAAATTATTCCCTAGTCACACCTGTGCAACCAGTCTTCAAACTGCATCCTTTACATACTTGTGTAAGCACACAGGTATTGGCCATGTAGAGACAAACCCTACACAAATTAACTTTCACCTGCATTGATAACCTTCATGCACAAACAAAAAGGGGAAAAAATTCATGTGAGTGAAAGTCACTTTGCTACTCTAACAAATATATATATATATTGCACTTTTACATGTGCATACATATTTCAAAATAAACAGCCAATCAGAACTCAAGATATTAGCTGAGCAGAGCATTTTCACAGCTTCTACAAGACAACAACCACAGATGTAACATTAGGAGGAAAGGAACAAGACTCAAAAGCTCATCTATGGGTCAAAAGTGAACAAGAATACATGAATTTACAAAGTAGCTTTAGTTAAACATAAGAAGTTTATTGTGTACACCTTAAAGAGAGGTTATATATGTGTCAATACACAAATGCATACCAAAATACATTTCAAGAATGATTTCCAAAACATTATGTAATTTAAGACTATTAAAATATCCTGTCACAAGATCATAGCAAAATCCAGAGTCCTATGTCTGGTCAAAAAACCAGTAAGTGCTAGGGATGCTTTAAAAAAACCAACCAAACAAAAAAATAGAGTCCATTTTCAGAGATTTGAGGACAGGATTAAGGTCTTGGTTCTAAGCTGATGACTATAACTCAATGTATCTTTCAAAGAGAAAAGTAGCAACATTACACATTCTAAAGCTCCTTAAATATTTTAATAGCCCTTTTAAGAACAGTTCAGTAACAATATTTCTTAAAAGAAGAAAAATGGTTTGTCTATAGCACAGAGAACAATCCACCAGACAGAGGTTCCATGACTCCAGGCACACACACAGTACGTCAGAGTCCAATGCCACCATCTCTACAACAAACAAAAGCAAGCTGCCACCAGAAGGATCGATTGTGCTGCCTGCCTTTCACCCACTGGTTTTCTTTCTCTTAAAGGTATTCAGCAAGATCAGTCTTGCACAACTACATGAGTGCTTAGGCTGACACACAGGGAAGACACCAAAAAAAAACTGGCAAGGGAGGGTGAGACCACCCTTTCTTAGCTGTGAGCCTGCACTTAACCCCGATCTGAAGTACACCCACAACAACAGCAGGTAACATCTCTTGTACAAGCACCGTCTCTTATGTTACCACGCAGCAAGCTACTCGGGGAAGCGAACCAGACAGTAGTTACCCATTCCTCACAGACAACCTGGAACTAGCACTGGCCTGTTTCACATTCACACTGGTGACAGCAACACTGCAAGTCATCACTGGCAGCCTGAACAGGAACTGTCTTTAGCTACTGCAGAACTGTACCTTGAACATGCTACAGCTTCTACAGTGCTACATTATTTCTTCTTTACTAACACTCAGCTAACACCACATTTTAGAAATAATTTTTAGGAAAATCATAGCAAAAACCTATCTTTTAAAACCCACAACTAGCACCTACATCACATTTCAGCATACAGCAATATGTGCTTCCAAAACAGAACTTAGAAACCCATCATTTCAGTTGTCGCCCCCTTGCAAAATACAGAAGAAATAGAACCTTCCCTCCTGAAGTATCAGTAACAGAACAACAGAGATAAGAGATAAGCCTTTTAACAGACCTAGATTTCTAACATCTAGAACCAGCTCTAGCAATTTCTATGCAAATGAATTTATTTTCAAGCTATCTCCTAATTTAACACAAAATTGTTTTAAAGCACTACTCCAGTTAAAACTTTTTCAACCTTTGACAATCTGTGTGGTAGCAAAATTTAACTACACTTTTCCTTCACATACAGTATTCTTTTGACATATTTAATCTGAACATGTGATTGAAAATAACTTTTTAAGAAGTGTGGCATTGTAAACGCTCCTCCTTGACAGCATTAAAAAGAACCAAAAACCAAAACCCAAACACTAGAAAGCCACTGTGGTCTTTCACCAAAACCTAACTGAATTCTTGCTTCATTTTGTACTATATGCAAGATCTGTAGGGAAGAACTTTGAAATATTAATTTAAAGACTTCATACCACACGACCAAAAGTTCAAAAAACTGCTGTTTCACTTGAAAGGTGCTGATGACTAACTTAAGCAGCAGAAGTTACCACTATACTCTCTCCATGTCTTTCTTCATGTCTCAGCAAGGTTATCAAAAGATACAAATCTGTTTCTAGATAAGGCAAACAAAAAAGGAAATGGGGAACAACCACTGTCTGTAGATGAGTTTACTGAGCTCTTAAAATCTATTTCCCTGTAGGAAAATATCCACTGAGTTGTTTTTTTTCTAAATGCATTTCCAGATGTGAAAGGACAAATACTACCTTCACAACTCAGTATTTTACTTCCCCACTGTAAACACAGTCAACCTTAGCTTCCATATTCAGATCTACAAAGAGAAACAAGTAAAAATCAGAAGCGCACCATTTGGTTAACTGTAATTATCTAGCACTTTATCTGATTAAAGTACTGTAGAATTAGTAACCAAATCTCCCATTATTCCTGTGATAACACAAAGACTCACTATTTCATAGATGAACTCAAACAGACAGATATTTAAAACAGTTGTTCTGGGCATTACAGGAACATCATACATAGTCTGGATTAGAACGAGAAAATATGTACACATATGAAGTGTGGCATTAATGCTCCATTAATACTCTTAGGTTTTATCTCCTTTGTTTACCTAGTATGGCTAACAATTAAACACACTATAGCATGGTATAAAACAACCCCAAGTCAATGACTTGGGAGGATTTTTGTTACATGCAAGTACTAAGTCATGTAAACCTGCAGTACATATCATGGTAACAACACAGTATTTACATGCATCTCTCCATTTCTAATGGAGACATGTTGTGACACTGTACACAGAAAACATACACCAAAATCACATTTTTATCATGATGTTTTATGTTTAAGACATGAACAGTACATACACTTTGGGAAAAAAAAAAGAGTAAATTGCCTACAACAGATTTCCTTACTAATGAAACACCACTTTATTAAGAAAACAGTATGTCTCTACCTGTCCTGTTTTTCTGTTAGAAAAGGGATATCTTTCACTGTTTTATTTTAATCACAACCAGCTTTCACTTTACTAATGGTGATTTTCCTTCAAAAACCAAAGGAACAAAAAAACCACCCAACAGTAAAAATTATCTCCTGCCTCTACAGTGTTCACGATGTTTAAGGCTGTAAACTCCAGCAGCAAGATCCTAAATTTTCGGCCCTAAGATATATTTGAGATGTACTAGAGCTTGCCAGCGTCCTTACTTCAATGCTACTGTTCTCTGCAGCCCATTGCACATAACAGCACCAACCAAGGATGCAGGTAACTACAGTAAGCAGCTAGAAACATCATTTTCATTTTGGCTTTCTGCAAACTGGAAACATACATCACAACTGCAGAACTGAGTTCCTTATGTGTGTCCAGAATTTCAGATACTATTGATTTACTTTGACTGTTATGGTTAAACTTAGCTCCTGAAAATGAGACAACCATTAAAGCAAAACACACGCTGATAATCTACTTGGCAAAGCTCAGTCCAACTTTTAAAGCTAACAGTTTCAAGACTACAAATGCTATTACAAGCAGAAAAATAAAGCAAAAGTATTCTAACAATTTTAAGAACATCATGTTTCTCACAGGAGTCACACGTAGTTTACCAGAATGCTTTGTGCGAAGATTAGCGGTCATAAAACTGTCCTACTTGGTTTGTCTGAGTTTTCAGACCAAAGAGAGTTGCTTCTTACATGAACATGCTCATGCTCGCCCCTTTCGTGCATTAGAGACATGTGTCTTAGACATGTGATTAGTACCTCTTTCTCAATTCACACTAAGCAGACAGCAGCAACTATACTCAAACCTAAGTATAGGAAGTACTCGTGTTATTTAAAATATGTACTTTCCTTAGGTCACACCTGCTTAGCTGGAGCCACTAAATTTCTGAGCTAACTCTTCTAGTACAATAGCATTCAAATCTTACCAACAGGAATTATAGATTAACAGACAAGATATTTTGTCATGATGTGCAATTGCAACACAAAAATGCTCATCTCATTGGCTTCATAATTCTTGGGTACAAGAGAATTCTTAGGTCCTAAAACCATACCACCAATGAATGGAATGATTATCCTCGTGCCTTCTTGTATAATTTTTCACTGCTGTGAAAAACACTATTTAAGGACATTAGTTTCCATTGAGGTTAAGACAATTACAAATTTCTAGCACTCAAATTTTACACCAATGTTACAATGCAGAACAAATGATAAATGTAGAACTAGATGATTTATTCTTAGGTATACTCCACAAAGTGGTTTTTTTCTGCAACCTATGACTAATCCAGAGATCCACATTTTATCCTAAAAGCCTCTGTACTACTCTACCTGTATTCCAATACCCCAAACCTCTTGGAAGACCAGCCTGAATAACTCAGGGTTGAGAAGAGTCCCTTCCATTCTTCCTTCCCTCTGGAATGCACCATGCATCAGAGTTCAGAAGGGAAATAAACAGGGAATTGGAACTACGTCCCGTGCATGGAATATCCCATGTCCTTTACGACCCAGTCCAACATCCAGCTTCCTAGCATGCACTCACCTAACACGTTAAACAAATTAAGTCACTTTATTAAATTTTTAGTGTATGAGTAAACTGCTTATTACAGGTAGTATTCGCCCAGACAGACTGATGAGGGAATACTGGCAAAATACTGTACGTCATGTACAAGTGAAATGAGAGTTTAGAAGGAAACTACCATCAGAAAAGAAACTTTGTTCTTTTCCTGAAGAAATACTTAGGTTGCTTTGCCTTTCACTACAAACGCTATCGTTTCCTGTCCTTTCAAAACCGTGGAGAAGGGGAAAGACCGGAAGATCTCCAGCCTTTTAATTTCGCAGGGGAAGCCGTGGGATGAGCAAGAATCTCGCCGGCTCTTTGCTCTCACCGGATTAGAGAAGAGGGAGACGTTTCCCGGGAAGGCGGCCGTCTGAGGGGGCACCCAGCGGCCCATTTACTCCGGCAACCTGTTTCCCGTGGCGGCTGGGCCCGCCGGGACGCAGGCAGAGAGGTGCGCCGCTGGGAGACCGGAGCGGCAGGCCGCCCCCACCTCCCCCCGCCGCCGCGGCCCAGCTGACCTTCTCCGCACCGCGGCAGCAGCCGGCGCCGGGCTCCGCTCCGCTCCCGCGAGCACAAAGCGCGCCGCGCGGCGAGGCCGAGCCCACAAA
>VZTU01003059.1:0-52292 GCA_013400835.1 Zapornia atra | reverse complement strand
CGGGCAACCGGCGGCGCGCACGCGCACCCGGCAGCGGCGCGCGGACGGAGCTGCCCCGTTCCCGGCGCGGCGTGGGACGGCGGCGCTGGGAACAAAGGCAGCTCGGCTTCTCTCCGGGGGGGAACCGGCGCGACTGGCGACCGGCTGCCAGCGGCATTCGGGCCCCTCCGTGCTTCCGGGGAGAGGCCGCCTCTTACCTGTTCTGCTGCCGAGCCCCGCCAGGGTCGCCCGGCTCCCCCCGCGGCCCGGAAAGCGAGCGAACGAGCCCTGGCGGCGCCGCGTCCTGAGGCCGGGAAGAGGCCTCAGGCCCGGCCTTCACCTTCCTGCGCGCCGCGGGTCGCGGCGGCGGCCCCCTCCAGGTGGACGGGAGCTCTCCTGCGTTGAAAGCCAGTGGGTCGGCGTACAGGCATTTGCGCCGCCGAGGCCTCAAAGGCCCAACTGGCGTCTGTCACAAGCGCTGCCACTTCTATATTTAAAAATGAAAGAGCCTTCGAAAGCGGCCTTTCTTACAGAGGTCAGCAACGTCCAGCACAGGAGCACGGGGGGTTTTAAGGGATTGCTACCAACCAATCCCTCCCCTGTCCCTTCCTCTTAAGAGACTTTGTACAGTTCAAGTGAGGCCCCCATCCAGCAACACCCTAAATGCATTTATAGCTTTCAGCATGTAAACTGGATGAAATTGATATAATTACTTGTATGCTTACATAGGCTTTGTTGGGTAGGACCCTGTTCATCTACTGAAGCTATTCAGAGGTTTGCCAGAGGAAATCCACCATTTTCAGTAAAGTATTTTAAAATACATATTTGCAATCTTATTTCTGTTTTCTTGGCTAGTTTAATTGGCTATCCAGATGGCTCTCTATATCCTTCTCATTCCTTTTGATGACCAGAAAGCACTTCTATCTGTGTAACAGTCTTGTGCTGAATCTGCCAAGTCTGTTCCTACTCAGAGATTTTGGGGATTAGTTTTAAGGCAGTTTCTCAAATGTACATCATCGTAGTGATGCTGAGCCGTATCTACCAAACTCACTGTTTAAGAATCCTCCCAAGTATAGATAATATCAATTATTTATTGTCAAAGGATGGCAACTGTAGGAGCGTAACTTCTTTGGCACATAGTTTTCCCCTGCACATCTTGTAGCTGTGCAGTGGTTATTGAGCCTTTTCCTTTAAGTATTTATGAGGAATGATACACATGTCGCCCGCCAGTCCATAGCTTATACTTAAGGAAATACATTATGATTAAGTATTATTTTTGTCCCAGATAGGAAGAACACATTCCTGAAGTAACATGTTATTGATGTTAGAAGCTTTTTTCCCACCTTTTAGTACTGAGTAGAGACAGTCACTTGATGCATTTTAAACATATGGAAGTCTATTCAAGTAGTGAAAACTTTAGAAAAGGTAGTCTCCTACAGAAGGAGGGAAAAGAAGGGAAAAAGCTTCTCTAGTAGTAGCAGATAGTATTTTGAGATAAGAGAACCAGAATGCTTGACAGCTTCAGTTTCTGGTTTCTTACAAAGTACCTCTGTGGTGAAGGCTCTGCTCCTGCAAACACACACTAAATTCTTGCTAAAAAAGACAAGTTGACAGAGTCCCAGAGTCCTGCATGAGATCAATGTGTTGCTAGTTGGTCAGTATTACTAAGCATTTGCCTTTCACTGAATACAAACTACTTCCTTGAGCAGTGAAAGTAATTAAGCCTAGTTTCTAAGGGATTTTTCTCCTCTCCTCACCACAGGAACCTCCCACTTCACCCCCATGTTCCTTCTGACTTCACCTCTGAAATGCCTCCAGCTTGCCCACCGCTTAACCGTTTGCACCCCAGCATGCTCCCACCTGTAACTGACAGCTGCCCCAGAGGGAGCACCCAACGCAGCTGCTTCCCAACCACCTGCATACACCCACTGCTCCATCACCCAGGCCACATTTTCAAGCGTTCCAATTGGCCAAAGAGCTCTCTTTTCCTTCCTTCTACCTGTCTCTATGGAAGGGAGTATGACACCACTACATGTATGTAGACCTGTAGTGTATCGGCTTTACTGTGTCTCCTTACTAGGCAATAATGTCTAAGTCTTTGGTTTCATATTATAATGCAATAAAATACTCTTTTCTCTCCCCTAAACTTTAGACAGTATTCTCATCCCTAAAAGTGCTATTATTCCATATCCATTTAGTAAAAGGGATAAACTAGTTCACACTGTTTATGTGAGCTGCTGGAATATTTCACAGAGTTCATATACATTATTAACATATACATGGGATTTTAAATGTAAAGTCATTATTGATATATTTCTGTAAAGCACGTTCTTTGTTTGAAGAACGAAGAGAGTATTAGCAGCACATGGCAGCATACTCTTGAGATGTAGAAATATGATTACCAATGGATAAACTGGATACTCAAATTTTGTGGCTGGATCTGGTTTCTTGGGCATAAACACTACTGCTGACCCTTCATAGTAACACTTGATCCTGGTAGCTAAGTGCCTATGTCCTAAGCAAAGCACCCAAACATAAACTCATTTCTAAGCTTGTCCTTAACAACACTGAAGCTAGCAAAATACATAAGCTTAAGCGAACTTTCTACTTAGAGCATTTTAAAGTCTCAAAAAGTAATGAAGAAATCCTTTTGGTTTTTAGTATCCTAGTCTAACTACTTTTAACATTTTCTTAATGGCTTCATGTTTCATCAAGCCATTAAGAAAAATGAGTACATAGTGTCCAACAGAACACACTTATTTTGAAATCTGTATAAAGTGCCTGAAGGTAATATAGTATGCTAATTACAAATTATTGATTATACAAGTTACAAAAGGGCATCTAAAATAATCATTCCTCAAAGTACTAAATATAGTATGGCTTTACAAGAAAAAGGCTACTATTCATAGGCAAAATAAGAGCTATTTACAAAAATACTAATAAAAATATTTACTTTTTCTAGCCAATTAATACTTTCCCCATACATATCAGCACTTTGGGTGCATTGCGAATGGGTTTTCTCATCCAGAGTTCCCCAATATCACAGAAAGGAAGATGAGAAACTTTCAAAGTTTGTCTCAAACATCCAGAAGGGCTCTTAAAGACAGTAATATTAAGATGGCAGATCAGTTGCTGATCTTTACTGATACCTTCCATCCTTTTTTTAATTTCTATTTTTTGCTGTGTAGGCTGCTAAAGAACTCTATTGCCAAACAGTTTATTTAGGGACTTTCTGACAGAGTTGAAAGAATAGCACAACTACTTAAAGCAGTTCAATAAAAAATAATCTTACTTTTTTCAGGTGAATATTGATAGTGGTTTCATATATTTGGATCACACATTTTATATAGTAACAAAATTCTGAGCTAACAAGAACTTCTCAAGAAAGTGGTTTGGGGATATGGTCAAGACCTTATGTGAACTGTTGAACTAAACCTTGAGATTCTCTGATATATCTGTGATATCCCACTCTTAATCTGAAAAGCCTCATACATATACAGGATTGCTGACTCCAGGAATTTTATTGGTAAATACTTTATACGACAAAAGTCTTGGGGATTTTTTTCCTGAAATGCTATTTCTAACATCTGCAGCATTCAAGTGATTACCTCAAATTTGGTTTGCACTAAAAAAAAAAAAAAGTAAAGAAAACCTTCAAAAGCAAAAGCTAAAATTTTCTAAGGCAAGAAACAGAACCCAAAATTTAATCTTTAAAATAATAAGGATTTCATTTTGAAGCTAATATTACATTAGACTTGTTGAATGTGATGGTTCCGATGTACCCGTTAACTTCATTGGATATACTCAGAGAAACTAGATGTTATATAGTCTATTATTAATTATAGCACAGTTATGTACTACATTTTCAAACACTTAAAAGCCTGAAAAAAATTGAGACTGATATTCTGTATTTAATAGTTATGATAATAGACTAATTTAACTTATATTAGTTATTTTATAGAAAAACATTTTCCATTTTTGCTTGAACTTCATGCATTTGCTTTATTTACCACTTACATCCTTCTTCAGGATTTAGAAGAAACTGAAATTAAAAGAAGAGGCAGAACACAGGTTTTATAGAGAGATTAGGAAGACAAAGATTAGCAATGGACACAGCATTAGGGAGACAAACAAAAAGAATATCTTTAAAGTGAAAAATGTACTATAATATTTTTTAAAGTTACTCTGGATGGGTAAAGAAGCCTTGCTACCCCTTAAATCACATAAGCATATTAATGTATATTACAGAAGCATTTTCAAAATTGGAGATTTTAGGCAATATCAAATCTACTGACTCTTCAGAAGTACTGGATAAGTTAATATAAGACTGGGCTTCTTCCTCAGCTTCATCCCTCCTGATAACAGCCAGCATCTTGACATTTTGTAGATGTCCTAGCATTTAGTAATCACAGGATAAAGTTGCACGTGTTTTTTCTTTATGTAGCAGTTACTTTGAAAATGCATTTTAATAATCTATCAGCCAATGGTAAGATATCTAGAAACTCTGATGGGTCATGGAACTATGCATAAATACTTATGAACAGCATTTTTCTAGACAGTTATTACCTTGCAGGTTTAGGAGGGAATTAAGTGACTATATGCCAATGTGGGTGAAGTAATTAATGTAATTCTGTTTTAGAACAACAAGCTCTGATTTTCAGGAGAGTAGTACCCTCTTAGCAACAGAAAGGGCCAAGACAAGCACTGTCCTCCTGAGGATTGATATGAATCCAAGGAGAGGCTTAAGACCATCAAGTTATTTTGCAAGAATCTATAACAAGTCATTAGACAAAATACAATTCCAGTCAGCCCCAACCTGTTTTAGGTTCCAACTAACTGAATTTAAAAGCCTTTAAAGACAATTTAAATATCCTGAATCATCCAGTTCTTACTGTGTAAATATGTGGGTTTCATTTAACTCCTTCTGACTCAAAACTGAGACGTGTAATTATATAACATTTTAAATGGTGTAACAGTGGAAAAATTCTGTGGACAATGTAGCATATGATACTATACAGAAATAAATTCATAACTACTTGGCAATTCAGTAGGTCAATTACAAGATGAAAAACTGATTTTAAAAGTGTGAAACAGTTCTGAAATTTGTGTGCCTGTAAGGCTGAAGAAGATAAGAAGGTGTTTTTGAAGGTTTTAATCTGGCAAGATTTTTGGTAGGTTATGCCTAGGTGGAACATGCCTTACACCATGACCTGAAGAACAATGTAACCGTACAGTAACAGGTAATTAGAAACAATATCGAGCACTAAGTCATCCATTAAACAGTTGGAGTTTAAGTCAGAGATCGTCACCAGATCTGAGTTAGTTTGATAGATAATCTGTATACACAAATAATCAAGTGCCAGCTAAAGCCTAAATGTTACATAAAGAGTTCTGAACCTAACTCACCATGTATTTACCTGAATACAGAAACAAACAACTAACTCTGTATGCAAACACCTGTTACTGGCACAAGTAAGCTAGTTTTCCAAGAGATATACAAACATAGTCCCACACCACGCACATTAGAGGTAGCTCCTATCTAAATTCTTACAGTTTGTGTCTTATATTTTACCTATGATTCAGGCAAAGAGTCAGTAGTTTGAGCCTTCCTAAAACATTTCAAATCAGGAGACCCCTCTAGGATTTAGGTGCATGCTTGGCATAAGCCTATTCATTAAATAGTTGCCTTGAGCAAACTGGAGGGAAAAGGAGAGTGGCATCACTTTTCTTGCTTACAAGTTCCCTTTTTGCTTTTGTGAAGTACCCCTGACAGAGGCTGCTCTTCAAGTTTTCTGATGAGAAAACACGCACTAATGCCCATTTCTGTACTTTCAGTCTCAGGGTACACAAGTAACACCTTGCTCAGATCCTGCCGTTCCAGCTCTCTCACTACACATGAACGTTTCATTGTTCCCGTTCAGCCTTTACTTATTGACTGTACCCAGGCCCGTGACTGAGCCCAGTCACAAACATTTGCTAGAAAAAGAGCATTTTGAAAACACTTTCAAAGAAAATGGTCATGCTGCCACCCTTTTTTCGTCCCTCTCTTCTTCCTCTAGCCATAGAAACAGGGACAAAAAGTCTCCTGGTTTTCATTTTCTGCATGAATCATTAAGAATGAGAGCTCTACTGTGGGGAAGTTTGGACAACAAAGCAAGATTTGCATTCAGTTTGAAATGAAGGGTGATTGGGGAGTTTTCATTTTTCCTCTTGTTACTAATTTTTCAGCAAGGTTGTGGTGGTCACCAAGACATAAATGCAGCAAGATTGTACAGTATGATAAGGGTCCACTATATTCACATTCCTATTTACATTTTAAATGCATTTTAAAATTATCATTGTCAACAGTCTTTTCACCAGAAATACATCAGCAAATCATGTACTGGCTAAATGTAATACCTTAAATTAGCTGTTCTGGAAACAGTACAAAGCACGGATATTTATTATTAGGTATCCTTTGTCATGCAACATTCCTGTTCATTTTACTGGGATTTAGTCTGAACAGACACCAGAGAGTGTAATGAGGATTACCAAATTGGAGGGGGTGCCCCACTGAAGAAGCTGTCAGCCACAAAGAAATCTGATTACATGCATTATCCCTGACACTTCTGATTTATCAGAGAAGAGGGAAAATTACAAAAGACAACATTTTGGTTCTCACACCTAAGTACAGAGACAGCTTAAGGCATTATAATGTTCTTTGATATGAATGCCTTTTTCATACTGCACACATCTTTTGTCCTTCCCACTGTAACATCATCTACCATTGTAGCACCACTTGTTTCCAGCCCTCCCCCTAGACTGCCACTGCTGCACAGGAAAGCTTTTGAGTCTCAAGCTTCCTTTTATCCAGTGGGGTCATTACAACAACGTTATCCCTGGTCTCAAGAGGAAAAAAAAAAAATTAAAACACAGCCTGGCTTGCAACAGGATAATTCAATGAATGCAATATGACAAGAATAGGTTCACCATCCCAATTGGCATGGTGACACTGACCATCTAAAAGACACCATAATTTTCACTAGTAAAGATGTTGGGGTTTTAATTCCTGTTATTGTTTGTTGGTTTATTTTTAGAGATTGGGGTGTGAGGGTTTTTTTCATTTGTGTGGAGAGGACAGCTCCCTGACTAAGGTGAAAGACTTTATTTATGAAATACTAAGCATATATGCCAAAGTAAGCCCAAAATTAAATGTAAAATCTTTTAGGTAGTTTATAGATAAACTTATACTTGGTTTGATTATTTTGTACATTTGCTTAAAATGAAAAGCTCTTGGGAAGATCACACATTTACAGAGCTGCCTGAGAGAAAATTTATAGCTTGTCAGCTGCATAAAGATATCATCTTCCAAAGTATTTTTGGGTGACATGGTAACAACATTCAATAAGATGTTAAACAGAAATCCTTTGCAAGCTGTGCCTGTGTTCACTGTGATACTGCTAAAAAGTTTATTTCTTCCTACATGAAAGCAAGCAGGCACATCATTTGAACATCTGCACAGTGAAACACACATCCTTTTTTGTAACTGTGAAACAAATGCTGCCCTGGCTGGCCCAGCGTGTTAAGGAGAAGCATTGCATAGTGCATCCGTTACCACAGGGATCCTGCAGACAGGATTGGATTCCAACAGGCACACCCCAGGGAGGCACTTCCAAGACATGATCATGGCCTTATATGCAGTATTAGGGAAACCTACAGTATCACCACCATCTTATTTTCAATAATTCACAGCTGACGTTGCATTGTATCAAGCAGAGGCCTGTCACAGTCTCAATCTTGCACTTCTTAATATGTTATTATAACACATGCTTCCTTAAAATTTATGAAAGGACTGCTGATGGGAAAAAGTCTCTCTAGTTTGTTCAGAGGAACATAAGCTCTAGCACTTGAGAATTTCTTGCTGTTGGGCATCCTACACATTTAGAAAGTTTGGATGGGTGGTAAGGAAAGCTACTGCCCTAGCAATAAAATCAATCATCACTGTATGTATTCTGAACTACACTATTTGGGGACCAGCTTAAAATAAATTGACTCAAATAGTTTCAATTATTGTGATGACCCTTTAGTCATCACATCACAGACAATAATTTTCACGATCAATAAATTTCATCCATGAGTTTCCAATAAATGGTCCTTAGAAGTGAATTACAATGGGAAGCCCTGGAATGTGACCTAGCCTGGTAACCAACTAAAGCAGAATCTTCCCCAGCTGCACATCAAAGCAGCTGTAAAACTGCTTTTAGGAAGAAATTCGAGTTCATTCAAAAAATCCAACTAATTTACCCTATCAAAATTCTCCTCATCATTGATTGCAGAGTTTCTGTATTGCTGCATCCAAAGTTTTGGGGTTTTGTTGCTGAGGGTTTTTTTGAGGCAGAGAGAAATTTCAGTATGTTTCCTGGAAAGCAGGAAAGAACTCCATGATTCCAGCTACTAAATCTGCCACTCCTCATTTCCAATTTCATTTTGACAATTTGTCTTCTTTTACAATGATTGTGCTCTCTTGAAAAGTTTTATTCTGCTACTCAAGTTCACCTTTTTGAATAGTGCATTGTGTTTTTTGAGGTTGTATATCTTCCTTTTCTCCTTAGTTGGGAAGTCCAATAAGAAACCACTTTAAGTCATGACCACTTTAACTTTACCCTCCTTTTTTAACTGGTGTTTACCATTTACTCTTTAAACTGATTTTACTGTCACCTTCCCGATTGCTGTCTAACATTTAGACATTGAAAAGCAAAAGGATATCTGGGGTTTCTGTGAAGGAGAAAGTACCCCATGGGAATGAAAAACAACCCATGACTGCTGCATCTGCTGAATTCTAATGGAAATGAATTTAATCTAGTTAGAGGATAGACATTGGGGCTTATTAGTGCCAGAGGCCTTCTGAACTGTGTACATGCTTATCATAACCCCTCAGAAACTATTTTAAATTTCATTTATCTTTGTAGCTTTCTAGTTTTATAATTTTGTTATAACATTGTGCTTAATGAAACCACAACAAAATCCTTTTACTGTGAAAAACTTTTTTTCAAGGTTATTTGGTACAGTACAAACTGACAACCAGCACAAATAAGAACTGAGCTGTAGGGAGATACCAGTTTATGTCAGTGCTGCTAAACTCATGGTTGTGGTTGCCTAAGCTTGCATATGTCAATCCTGCAACCATATTTAAAATACTACTGCCAAACCTGCTTACCCCAAAGAGGATGATGAAAAGACTGTATCCCTTATTCCTAGAAAGGAGATAAATCTATACAGATTATCAATAAAAATTAAGCAGGGAAGTTATAAATTGAAATCTCTTGTAATGATGGAGGAAAAAACAAGCAAAAAGTACATCTTGCTCCTAAAATTCTTGGTCCAAGTGAGACACTATTCTAAGCCATTCCCAGTTTATTGTGTTTTAACCTTGATTTTTGAACTGCAGTTGCAATTGTACCAAGATGTAAATATTGTGATCTGACTTAAGAATGTTAAAACAATATACAAGTAATTAATTGCAGCCAGTAAGCTAAGAAATTCTGCTTTCTCTGCCTTTGCAGATCAGTTGCTGTATGCATTTTTTTTTTTTTTTGGTGCTTGAGTAACTTAGACCAAGTGCTGTAACTACCTACTGTTACCTATGCATTCAAGTTATGAAGCTAATGCAAAAATAACTTATTGTTCTGGAGATCTGACAGATATTATTTCCTACATCAAAAGATTATGTTACCTACAAGATAAACGAGCCATGTATGCATTATACTGTGTTAGTAATCTACCAAGATTCATCTAGACAAGCATAATCTGGAAATACTCTAATATGTTTCCTTTTGTACATCCTTAATACAAACAATACCAATCTTCCATATTCTAAGATACCCTGGAATTCAGAGAAAAGTAAAATAGGTCCCACAATCCCATGTCTCTATTCTTGAATAAAGAGCAGTCTCTGTTTCCTGGAGGAAGATGGAATAGTCACTGCACTTCCCCAGTTGCAATTTTTCCTTGCCTTCATGTGTGCATAAAAAGAAGAGTGGTATGTTTGATTCACTACCCTCACAGTTCCTACAAAAGGACTAGGAAAAAATCCAGCTCTTCGTGACTGTAATTCATGGACTAACCCTCCAGAACAGCCAGAACATTAGAATGTTGATTGACAACTAGTCATCCTTTTCATGTTCATATCTAAGACAACATATAGGGAATGGTAGTGAAGTTACCTCCAAGCAAGCCCCCTAGCTAAGGTGTACATACACATCCCACATGCAGTTGGTTCAGCTTCTGTGATAGAAGACTGAATTTAGTTCTGTTGTTTATACAGCCTGTAACTGACCACCTCTTCAAATTACAAAACTCTAAAGTGTGTTAGGTAAAAACACATCAGTTGGATTTCCAGAGATCTTTCTTTGATCACAGATCCCTTTACATAGTCTCAATAGTATCAAGTCCAGTTTTGCACCAGGCTAAGTTACACAAGTAATGCTTCTTTTATTAAATGCACCCATATGTATAAATCTTAATCATATGCCAGTGCTTCAGTAGGTGAGTTGTTCCATGAACATATAGTTGAACTGACACTTCAGGGCAACAAAGACTTTTGAATAAGATAGGAGAGAAAAGAGACAATACAGACAAAAGAAAGTTGGAAGACAATACAAGCTAGCAATACAGGAAGTAGCTACAGTATGTTGACATCCTGATATTTATCCTCTGTTTTGTAGGCATGACCAAAAAAACCCAGAACAACAAAAGAACACCCGTCTTCCCCAAACCCCAGAAAAAACAAACAATCCCAATGCCCCAAATTTACTGGGATCTGTATGAAAATAAGAAAATAACAGTTTTGCATATGTGCAAAACCCTCTTCCAAAATGTGAGGCATGGTGTAGAAACATGTGAATATTTTGAGTAATTAACCAAAAAGGCCAAGGTCCTTCTGTGTTGAAGTTATGTGAGGAAGGATTTAACCATTCAGAGGTGATCACAGAATCACAGAATCACAGAATTATCAAGGTTGGAAAAGACCTAAAAGATCATCCAGTCCAACCATTCACCTATTACTACTAGCTCCCACTAAACCATGTCCCTCAATACAACATCTAGTCTTTCCTTGAACACCCCCAGGGTCGGTGACTCCACCACCTCCCTGGGCAGTGCATTCCAGTGCCTGACTACCCTTTCCGAGAAGTAGTGCTTCCTAATGTCCAGCCTGAATCTCCCCTGGCGCAGCTTGACACCATTCCCTCTAGTTCTGTCACTGTCTACACGGGAGAAGAGGCCGGCCCCCAGTTCACTACAACCTCCCTTCAGGAAGTTATAGAGAGCTATAAGGTCTCCCCTGAGCCTCCTCTTCTCCAGGCTGAACAATCCCAGCTCCCTCAGCCGCTCCTCGTAAGGCCTGTGTTCCAGACCCCTCACCAGCTTAGTAGCCCTCCTCTGAACGCGTTCCAGGGCCTCAATGTCTTTCCTGTAATGAGGGGCCCAAAACTGGACACAGTACTCGAGATGCGGCCTCACAAGTGCTGAGTACAGGGGGACAATGACCTCCCTGTTCCTACTAGTAACACTATTTTTGATGCAAGCCAGGATGCCGTTGGCCTTCTTGGCCACCTGCGCACACTGTCGGCTCATGTTCAGCCGTGCATCAATCAGTACCCCCAGGTCTGATCAGACAGATACAGAGAGGCTGTGAATGGATCTTAGAAGGAGGTTTCGTTTGCTTAATGAAATACACAAACCAGAAGCATATAATCCCAGGAAGGGAATATATTTTCAAAGTCACTGTCTAGGGAAAAATAAAGTTTTAGCAGATAGGCATCATCAGAAAGAAATACCAGAATCTATTAATTTACTATGAAGCACAGATACAGAATCTTAGAAATACCACTTTTTTCCTGACTGACACACTGTACTCGTTGGGAAATAGTGAATTATGGTATTGAGAATTAATCCCCACAATGTGGTTTGGGAAAGCATTTCACATTTGACAGCCACACGTTTAAACAGAAGAATCCCCTGGCATCACCACTGGCTTACGCACAGATTCGCTTGTACACACTCCATTTTTCATGAGGTGCCCACATCAGCCATATAACATTACTTACAGAGAAGTCTTACTGCTTTTTCTCCACTGGTTTTTAGTAAGACAAGGTTTCTGCTTCCTCTGGGTCCTACCATTTCCTCTCGTTACTTTTTATCCTGAGGCACAGAAGAGCATCTGTTGCCTTTCATTGTATTCTTCTGCTGGCTGTAAGGAGCAATTTTCATGCTTGGTGCGTATACGACCTTCATTAGGAGAGATCCATTTTAGCCAGAAGACCTCTCTGGTTTGGGAAAAGATGAGGATTTTTTCTTCTATCTCTGGCCTCGTGAAGAGGCTTTCCCCATTTGCTGAAAAATCTAGCCTCACCTTCATCTTCCAAAGCAGCACATTCTACCCAGGACTGACTCCAGCTTATAAAACGACCTTGGAATTCGCATTATATTAGAATTGTGTGAATGGCAGGAAATGTGAGTACTGCATGCGTGGTGTGGGAGCACAGCCCTTACTGTTCATGCATCAGACACAGAAAAATTGGGGGGGGTCAAGCATGAATAGCTAAGCTATAGCGAAACAGATCTTTCAAGCTAACTCCTACATTGGATTTAAAATTAGTATTTCTGTCCCTCTGATGATTAGTGCAGTGGTGAAGAAAGTACTGTATGGATACTCTGCGTCCTACTTCCGATTTCATGGAGAGAATGGAAACTGCTGTCACAATTTTTGCACACACATCTGCTAACATTCCAAGCTCTACTATGTGTAAAATCTCCCATGGGTTTCAACACTTGGTATTTTACAATTTTCATCAGTGGTGTTGGGCATTAATCCTGTTTGATCACAGAAGCATAGAATCATAGAATGGCATGGGTTGGAAGGGACCCCAAGGATCATAGAGCTCCAACCCCCCTGCCACAGGCAGGACCACCAACCCCAGGCCTGGATCTACACAAGGTTGCCCAGGGCCCCATCCAACCTGGCCTTGAACACTTCCAGGGACAGGGCATCCACTACTTCTCTGGGCAGCCTGTTCCAGCACCTCACCACTCTTTCTGTAAAAAACTTCCTCCTAATATCCAATTTAAACCTTCCTTCCTTTAGTTTTAATCCATTCCCCCTTGTCCTGCCATTGTCTATCCTTTTAAAAAGTTGAATCCCCTCCTGCTGATAAGCTCCCTTCAGGTACTGGAAGGCTGCAATGAGGTCCCCCCACAGCCTTCTCTTCTCCAGGCTGGACAAGCCCAGCTCCCTCAGCCTCTCTTTGTAGGGCAGGTGCTCCAGCCCTCTAATCATCTCTGTGGCTCCTCTGAACCCTCTCCAACAGTTCCACATCTTTCTTGTATTGGGGGCCCCAGATCTGGACACAGGACTCCAGATGGGGCCTTACGAGGGCAGAGTAGAGAGGGACAATCCCCTCCCTGTCCCTGCTGCCACCCCTCTTCTGATGGAGCCCAGGATCCCATTGGCCTTGCGAGCTGCAAGAGCACACTGCTGGCTCATGTTAAGTCTCTCATCCACCAGAATCCCCAAGTCCTTCTCAGCAGGGCTACTCTCAAGAAGCTCTTCTCCCATCAACACAGATAAAATATCAGGCATCAGATCTTGAGTGGGCTCCCATGGTACTTGTTTATAGTCCTCAGGAAAAGTTCTATTTTATTACAATCCTTTACTGAAAACATGATGCAGAGAACTGCTTTAAACCTTTTCCATTTTCAGGAGAATCTCTAACAAAACTTGTCTTAAAATCTCCATGGCTTTAATGATTTGAGCCTAACAGACAAATTGCTTTGAATCTCTCAACTGGAAAGAGATTGCTACCTGTAATTTACTCTATTAACTGCACACATACTCTTAATTCTCTACAGAATTAAGTAAAGAATAAGAAGGGGAATAATATATCTTAAAGCCATATATTTAAGGCATTATGAATTAACTCCCACAGTTACTGCATAATTCATCATATTTTGCTTCTCCGATTCTCTACATATTAGTGAAAAGCTGCCTAGATAAAAGGGAAACAAGGAGAACTTGTGAAGAAATAGAAAGGACCACTGAAAAGAAGATCTGTATAATGAACAGCAGGAGATTTAAACCATCATCTTCCACATCCAGGTTTTCACTTTACCCTACTAACCTTTATATGGGAATTTTGCAGGTAAGTTCTGATACAGAGACTAACATATAAGAGTCTATCCAGTGAGAAGGGACTTCCTAAGTCCCTAAGCTAGAGCAAGGCAGACCATATATGCAATCTCAGTATTCTAAGACTTCTGTTCAAGGTGGTGCAAATCTGTGTTAGGTTCATCACTTGAGAAATGGAGAACAGTGGTAGCATCTGCACCGCTGCCTAGAGCATAATTTAAATAGGAAAGTAACACTCTTCTTAAAAACACAATTGAGGAACTTACAAATGATTAAATAATAAGATTTTAGAGTTCATATAATCTGAATGTGGTCTTCCCAGTGACCACAATCTAATTTCATCCACAGTAAGATCTGAAATAATTTCATTACTAGAGAGGTAAAATATATTGCACATCTGTAAATTAATCATGAGGGATGGAGGGAATGTTTTCATATAGCTCACATAGCAAGATAAGATTATGATAAATACAATAATTTCCCACTCTATTGAATAGTGGTCTCCAGTTAACAGATCCAGTTTTCTGGCTATATTGCACTTACAGCCCCTACAAATGGAACAGCTCACAATACAAATTAGTAACTTCTTGGGTAACAACTCAGTTATGTTTCAAGGAACATGTCGTACTAACAATTTGCTCCCACGTATGACAGCCATAACATAAATCTTCAAATGTTAGACAGAGTTTAAATGTACAGTGACAAAAGGCATACCCTCTTCAGCTTCCATGGGAATATGGGGGTGGTACCCATCAAAACAAAGACTCTGTGTGCATGATATTCCTCGCTATCATCTTATTTTAACACTCTGTATTAATTTATTATATTCATCATCTTTTTCTCTGTCATCAGTCAAGTTACAAGTGAACAGGCTCACATCTTGTAATTAATGTATTGCTCTATAGTAGAAATTTATGAGATCACCAGTGTTTGTGTTACAATTTACAATGCAAGAAAATGCCTAAAAGCAAATTTTATCTGCTGTCTGTCATCAAAATCTCTGAATCACATCTCATAATTCTGATTTCTGCCAAAAATACAACTTGTATTTCTTCTGTATTTTGTGTGTCAAGGTGTCAAGGGTTCAAAATTTAAACCAGGATAGATTCAAGTACACCATGCAAGAACACCTAATCTTTCAGTATCAACAGAGAGCAGAAATTTTCAGCTGTGCTATGCTGCAGATAACCCTTCCCATTATTTCCCACAGAAAGTACAAATGTTTATTTAAACTAAATATAGCCATATCAAGTGCATATTTCTTCATTTTATATATGTCAGATTGAAGAATATGTAAAGCATTAAGATAAAGGGTATTTTCTTTTTAATATGTATTTCATGTACTTTGACATGACCTGGTAAACTAACTAGAATAAAATAACTAAATAGATTTATTTACACAGTGATATGCTGCCAACAAGTGTTGGCTATGAAGGCCAGAAGTCAAGTTCCAATCTTCTGAGTCAAATCCACAATAGAAAACAGTGTCATCACTTCACATTTTCTGGAAACATTATTTGTCTTTCTTGCTACCCATTTATCAGCACTCCATCAAGCTTCTGCCACACCATAATGAACTGTTAGCTACCTCACTATTATTAATGTAAGATCTTGCACTATTTGGCTGGATATTTTTGAAGCCTCATTAGCAAAGGTTACATCATTAGTGAAGATTTAGTCCTGGCGAGGCTTGGTCTGTTAGAAAGACTGAACTGTTACACCATGTAGTAGTTCTGCAAGTTATGTTAGCTAAATTTTCACACTGAGTGCTGCTGTGTTTATATTAGGTATTTTGTTGGTATGAGGAGAAAACATAATTGCTATCAAACATTCACTCTGCGAGCAGTGAAGCTCATAGAGTCCAGCCTCGTGTCTGAAATTTGATCACTTACTGTCACAAATACAGTAAGAAAAATAATAATCATATATCACTTGGGTAAAACTGGATAGTGGGGTGAAAGCTGACAACTTGTAAGACATCTGGATCTTATAAAACTTGTTTAACTTGAAAGCCAAGCAGAGTGTCAGGTGAGTATCTAGGTTATTACACCATCAAGATACTGTGGTGTGAATCAAGATTTAAGAGCAGCAATGGTATTTAGACATCTGCATATTAAATGCTTTCTAGTAAGTACAAAAGCAATATAATTTAAAATTTAGTGATAAGATAGAATGTAACAAAATGCTTAATATACTCAATATATTATTCTTACATCACCAACTGCAGACAGTTGTGTAATGTGATACACATGGGATTAAAATAAGAGAGAACTATGAAAATGCTTGGTATCTTTAGCACTACACATCTACAGTTTACTGTGAGAAAGCCTAAAGCATACAGATTACTTAGATTTATTTTCCAGAGATTCTAGGAACTCAAAAGAGGGCCTCCAGATGCTGTCAAAACACCTTTCATTTATCTTGAAAAGCATGAACTAACTGCTCCAATTGCTGCTAAATTTTTTTACCATTCTTACCCCACTGGCATTACACTCCTTTTGCAGAACCTGAGCTTGGCATGCTGGAGCCATTAAACTTATCTTGACCCATGCGAGTGGCCAGCAGAACTGAATACACAGGCTATTTTCATTTCTTTATAGTCAGCTTGTGAAAAAGGTCAGCATGCAGCATATGGGTGGGTCAAAGCCCATTGACACAGACGGCAACATTACATCATCGCACAGAGAGGGGAATTTGTACGGGAAGTTGCAATTCCAGCTTGTGCATCAGAGAAAGACCACAGAATCACAGAATCATAGGGGTTGGAAGGGACCTCAAGAGATCATCGGGTCCAACCCCCTGCCAAAGCAGCTCCCCAGCTCATATTGCACAGGTCGGCGTCCAGACGGGGCTGGAATCTCTCCAGAGAAGGAGACTCCACACCCCCTGGGCAGCCTGTCCCAGGGCTCCCTCACCCTCACTGTGGAAAAGTTCTTCCCCATGTTGGTGCGGAACTTCCTGTGCTCCAATTTGCAGCCATTGCCCCTTGTCCTGTCCCCACAGAGCACTGAAAAGGGGCTGGCCAATTCCCCCTGCATCCCATGTCTAAGATATTTATAAACATTAATTAGGTCCCCCCTAAGTCTTCTTTTCTCCAGACCAAACTCTCCCAGCTCACCCAGCCTTTCCTCATAGGGGAGATGCTCCAGGCCCTTAATCATCTTTGTAGCCCTTCTCTGGACTCTCTCCAGGAGATCCCTGTCTTTTTTATACCAGGGAGCCCAGAACTGGACACAGTACTCCAGGTGGGGCCTGACCAGGGCAGAGTAGAGGGGGAGGATCACCTCCTTCGACCTGCTAGCCACACTCTTCCTGATGCCCCCCAGGATCCCATTGGCTCTCTTAGCCCCCAGGGCACACTGCTGGCTCATGGCCAACCTGTCATCAACCATGACCCCCAGGTCCATCTCCCCAGAGCTCTTCTCCAGCAGGTCATCCCTCAGCCTGTACTGATACAGTGGGTTATTCCTCCCCAGGTGCAAGACACTACACTTGCTCTTGTTGAATTTCATTAGGTTTCTCCTTGCCCAGTTCTCCAGCCTGTTCAGGTCTCGCTGGATGGCAGCGCAACCAGAAGTCCCTGCCATCAGTTTGGTTGATCCTAAGAAATAAGCTGGTTAAAAGACAGTAGAACTGTATCTACTTTCTTCCTCCAGTTTGCTTTTTAGAGCAACATAATATAGTAACAGAGATAATCTGGGCATTGGGATCACTCTTGTGTGAGCAGAGTGCTTTAAAGCATTTAGCATAAAGCATCCTGCTTTAAGCTAAATTCTGCCCCAAGTCACAGCAAAAGCTCTGTCAATCACACTTACCATCTTGTCTGATTAGTTCCTACTCTGTACATGTTACTGTCAGAACCTTAACACCTTTATTTCAGCCACATCCTTTCTCTTTGGCATATGATCCAAGGAATATCAGCAAAGCTTGCTTAAAAGAGTTATTTCTATGGTGCCTAATAAGAGGTAAATAATGTTCCATAGAGTTATACACTGTGATTAGCCTCTATAGTAGCATATGCTTTCTAAAGCACATATATGTAATTTTGACAAGGTATCTAGAATTAATCTTTGTATCCTAGGAAGTGCAGAAATAAAACATGAAAAAGCATGTTCAGAGAGACTTCATCTTTCATCAACAGCTCTCCCTTTATTTCTCATTTTGCACAACTACCTTCTCTAGTATTTCCTTTTGAACCCTGTAGTCAGAAGGGAGTTTCCCAGAGGAAAACCTTCCAAATAGTGTTCCATGCCAACCTGTGGCCCTAAAGAAAACTAGCTGACATACCAGTATCTTCCAAGGGTGACATATCTATTCCCCTGATATATGAGCACCTTGAACTCCATGTTATGTAGTCCAGATTGCAGGGATGACTAAATCATGATGCAATTCTGCTGATTTAGTAGGATTGCATAGAGGTGCATTTGGTTTACAGAACTCAGCAATCTTTGCATCTCTATTTTGAAAGTGCACTGGAGAAAGACAAAATCCCCCAGACTGCCTGATTAGCTCCACTTCTGTTTTCCCTATTGCTAATACTCTGACAAATGTTAGTTTTTAAAAAATGAAAAACTACAGCATGCCATGTAGATACCATTCCTTTGAAGGAGGCATTCTGCTGGTTTTTGCACTTATTTTTAATGCTGTTGCTACCTACTGAATACCTGCTGTACTCTGAAATGATGACTGTTTCCTCCTCCTGTTTCTATCACCCTATTGACTTCTTAATTTACATAGATAGGGACAGAATATAACCACAGGACAGATGTTAGAATCTAACATTTTATAAATACAGCACTTATAGATAACAGCAATATAACAATAAAATAATCTCCTGAGGAATTCAGTAGCACTCTTGCAGTCCCATCAAGATCAATGAACATATAGGAAAACAGCGTTTGTCCCATAATAAAATGTCCCTACTATGAATAAACAAACTTCTTGTAAGAGCCACTCGCTTTTCTTCAGCTAAACTTTTTTAAAGAGTAAACTTAGACTCCAAATTACTTAGTTCCTATTTCCAGATATAATATCCAGTATTAAGGGAAGCACTTTTGAAAATCTAATTTAAAAAAATACCTTTGAGTTGAAAGTTCCCCTCTTCAAAAGTAGCACCAATACTTATTACTTAATTATCTCTTTTTAAATTATTTTTTCATTTCTAAATACATAGCAGTTATGCATATGTTTTTGTGGATGATCCTTACGAGTCCACTAACATTTTATACTTTCAGTTTCCAGTAAAAATATTTTTGTGGGATTTGCTGATTCTCCAGAAGGCTGCAGATACTGTCCAAAACTTCCTCTACTGATGAGTGGTAGAAAAGGAGAAGAAAACAATTATACTGGAGAAGAGTTAAAAGGAGTGATTTATAGGAAGAAAGTAAGAGCCATTAATCTTTCATTTCAGAAAGCATGAACTATAATGGTAAAGACTCTTACAAAACTTTTTCCCTCTAGCATATGTTGTAAACATATTAAGAAGTGCAGTCAATGGGGTGGGAATACAGTTTTCCTAGGCTTGCTTCTCAATGGCAGTAGTGGGGGTAAATACTTTTGACTGGACAGGGAATAAGAATAGAAACACAGGGATCAGAATGTAGAATTTTTATTTCCTTTGGATTTACTTTCATTTTTTAAATTAAGGCTCTGCTGCAGCAGAAAGCAGCAGCAATAAACACTGTTGAAATTAAATTTAGGAAAAAAGTGTGTATGTGCATATTCGTATTTGTGAGATATATTCATTGGGTAATATGAAAGAAAGGAAAGTAGGAATTCATGTGAGGCACACACTCCTATCATCAGCGGTTAAAAATGCAAATCTCATTAGGGCTTTCCTCTGCTGAATTCAAAATGCTGCTATTGATGACCTCACTGTGGACCAAAAGTCACACACAAATAGGGTTTTAACACATTCTGCTGGCCAAGTCAAACCTTTTGCAAAAGTATGATCGTATTAGCCTGTCATTTCACAGAATCACAGACTCGTAGGGGTTGGAAGGGACCTCGAGAGATCATTGGGTCCAACCCCGAATCTGTTCCTCTATTATTTGTCCAATTTCTATTAACAGGGAGGAAGGGAGAGGAAGTGTGATCTGTAGTTGGTACAGGAGTCCCGTATTTTCAGAGAAACTGTAACAATAATTAAGCATTTATATGGAAGACATACTACCTTATTCTTGAGGCAAACTCAACATCAAATGTAGTAGCTTTGCACAGCCACAGAAATATATTACGTCAAATCCTCTGTTCAAAGCAGTTCCAAGTAGACCTGGTGGCACAAGGTTTTGTCCTGTTCAGTTCTCCATGGATGAAGAGCCTATGACTTCCCTGGGCACCTGCTCCAGTGCTTGATCCCCCTCACATTGAATACATTTTTCTTCATATGCAGTTGTAATTTCCTGTGTTCCAGTTTGCATCCATTCTCTCTCATCTTATAGCTGCATGCCCCCTGGGAAGAGTCACCTTTTGTCTCTTCTATACGTTCCCACTGAACGGATGTAGAGAGCAGTAAAGGTTTCTCCTTCTTCAGGTTCAAATAAACCAGTTCTCTCAGCCACTACTTGTGTATCATGTATGTCAACCCCCTGTTTATCTTAGTGGCCTTTTGCTGAATTTAGTCTAATACAGCAATATTCTTCTGGTACCTGAGAGACATTAAAAGGTTTCTAGTGCTCGTGCACCAGGCAGATACATCTCAGCTAAATAACTGAGAGGTTTGAAATTCTTTAAAAAGCAGCAGTAGAATATTTTACATGTGGATCATAAACCATCATACTTCTGCATTTTATCTTCACCATCTTGCACAACGCTTTTACACACTACAACATACGTGATTTGATATATATCAATACACCAAGCTGTCAAACTTCTGTTTTCTAAAGTCTTTCTGCTGGAATTAGGAACTGGAAACTAGGCCACTTCCTGCGTAAGCTTTACCTTTACTCACAGTATAAAGAAATATTAACAAGGACATCAGGACTTTGAAAAGTGTCATAGCTTTGCTGTCCTAGATTTAAAAAGGAAATAGCAATGCAGTGTCTGCTACACTGAGACCGACTCCTGGGAGCCTAAGGGAAAGCAGATGAAAAGCAACTTTTTTTTTATAAGATGACAGCACAAGTGTCTAAATTTAAACCTCCAAAAAGAGAGATCTTGCAAAGATTTTTAAAGTGATATCTCATCCTGCTTTTAGAAACAATGATACTTATTTTTTAAAAGTGCTATTCGCCTACATAAAAATAACAGTGCAGGGATCATGTCACCTCAAAAATACATAAATGGATCATCAAGGATTCTGTGCTTCAAGAAGAATGGTGGTGCAAACACCAGCCTTCTCTTTGTTAATATTGACAAAAGCCAAGCAAAACAAAGTTTCTCTAGCTCACACTGTACCTTGCAAAGTATTTCAATGGGGCGTGTGAGAATGGAGGGAGCAGAGGCAAAGCAACGACCTCACGTGGGCTAGTGTGCTAGAGCAAACACTGCTTCCTTCTAAGAAAATACTGCAGACATCCTGGCATAATACTGCACCTGCATCTGTCTAATACTTGCAGAATGCCTCACATTTTCTCCAGTTCATTTTCTGAAGCACTTAGAGGCTCTCCAACAGCCAGGTCACATAAAATAAATACATCAGAAGCTTGCTAAAATGTGTACTCAGCCAGTAAAACAGCTTTCAGTTCTGCTTTTTTTTTAAAAAAAAAAAACCAAACAATGGACACCTGGAGGAAAGTCAGGGAGTCAAGACCCCCAAATCCCATATTAAATTGCTGACTAGATGACTCCGTTACGTTAGGCTGCATTGTAGGCACAAAATCTTTGACCTCATTTAAGCTGCTGAAAAAAACAGACACAAAGATGGCAGTGAAAAACATATTTAAAATTAGACACTGAGATATTCAGACAGCATGTGCTAAATGCCATTTTATTCACTGTCAGCAAGGGAGTTCTGGAATCATGAAGTTCCATAAAAACTGAAAACAACACTAGCTTGTGCAGTGAGAAGGGAGTGAGAACTAAGCCAGCCAGCTCCTCATTCTGTCTATGGGCAAAATGGCTTGTTTTGTATGATTCGCCGAAGAGTTTGACCCCAAACTGGTAAAATTTTCAGCCCCTGTCAGATAGCTAAGGGTACTAGTTAACAGCAACAAGAGCTAAAGACCTCCTTCCAAAATCCTAGTGTAAAAACCTACAGCTTGCATGGAGGCATCTGACCTTTGTTGAAAGTCATACCAGTGTAAACAGAAGTGCTGTCTTTCCATAACTAGTACTTGCATAACTCAGGCAATCCCCTGAACAGATGAATTCAAGTACCTTTACAAAATACAGGGAAGCAAGTCTATAGCTGGAAATAACCTGACTTGGAAAGAATCTCTATTTATGCTACTTAAGGAAATAATCAGGTTATCACTTCCACTGTTGTGTGTAGTGGTTCAAAAACATCAACAATCCCTCCTGACTTTTTTCCTCAACAAGACAGAATTTTTTATTTTTTTTTTTACTGTGGTATTGCAAATCTCAGCTTGTCACCTTCAAATCTCACTTATTAAAGCAGTTACTGTTAGTTTCTTCAGCTCATATTTGGTGCTTGTTTGCAGTCTCATTTTCTACCTCTAACTTTTGGGAAATAACATGTCAGTGGCATGTCTAATATTTTAGAGTTTTGTAATGCATACTTATTGATATAACTGGTGTAACTCCTATATAATTCTGGGAAAATTAACAACCTTGGGGGCAAAAGTCTCTGCAATTCAATAAAAGGAAAAAAAAACCCCAAAACTATGTATAAAACTTGAAAATAAACTACTCTTATCTCTGCAATATTGCCAATGCCAACATTAGTAATGGTTTTCTGAAGGACAGTGTAAAAACTGAAACTACATAATGACCAAACTAGGAAAAAGAACTAAAATAGGAACACAGAAAGGGGGTTTTTTGGGTTAGCTTGGCTTTTTTTTTTTCTTCTTCTTTTCTTAAGGGCTACTAATAGCCCTGTACTAATACAATGCACTGTCCTGTTACTATTTTTTAATAAACACACATGGGTATCTGCTGTCTTGACACAAAACTGTTAAAACGGATCTCTTGCCTAGCTCACCACATCACTTCAGAACCCTAGGCCATTATACTTCTGAATAACCTGAAAAAGGCTTAGAAATAAAAACCTACTGAAATGAATTAAAGGGAGCCACAGGAGGAAATGGGACAGGGAAGAATCTATTTCTTTTCAATACAACATTTAGAAGAGACAAAGTAAATACAGCGTAATTTAAATCATTCAGATGCCAAGAAAAAGGATCAACTATGTTTGAAACAAGTGATTTATTGCAGTTTATATAGTCCATGTATGCACCCACATCCCCCCTACAGGGATCTGGATACCAATGTCATATGGACCTTCACCTACTACAAACTGGGAAGGAGGCCAAGAACAACCTTTCCTCTGGCCTTTGCTGGCTATGTTTTCTATCAAGCCAAGGAAAACTGCAGTGGGACATTCAAAAAGGGAATTATTTCTATGCTTCAAAAATCTGGCCTGATTATTTTTGTAAACAAAATCTTAAAGAAAACTCCTCACAAGATCCACAACAAGTAATATTCACATAGTTGGTACACACAAAATGGATCCCAGAGTCATGTTCTCCACACCCATGCTCCTATACCATGCAATTTTTAAAGATACTGTAAAAACCTAATAAGGAGCGCTTTGCATTAATATCTACTGTTTGGTTTATGAGCATTATTATTTTTGCATTTTCTCTATCCTGCCAGTTGGTAAATATTTCTACAGCTTCCCCTAACATTGGAACTTCAAGTGAAAGTGAGACAGCACATCTGAGCAGATATATCAGTTGTTCTGGTAGCTGACTCCGAAGAATCCCTCTGGCCTTCTGAGATAGTTAGTGTGTAGGATCTTTGGATCACACCTATACTGTTTAATATTTAGAATGACTGTAAAACATTTACTGCTTCAAATTATTTTTAAAATGTATTTAGATATAACACAGAGCATAGAAGGATATTATTTGTTCTACAAATGGGCAGCCAGCGTAGAAGTGAAATGTTTTACCTCATCATGATGGCGGTGGACAGCTGTGGTTTGGCAACAGGTTCATGCCCCAATAACAAAGTCCCAAGAACTAAGAGACGTAGGATAGATAAAGCATGTAGAGCTTGTGCCCAATCTGCTGTCTCTAAATCTAAGCAGCTGCGTAATACGAACTGCTGCACAGCTTATGAGGATGTAACAGTGCTTAACGAAGCCCGAGATAACCCTTTCCACACTCCAAAAACTTTACAAAAATTAATCTTTATAACCTGTAAGATACCAGCATGTCATCATTTAGTAAACTGAAATGCAATTACTTCATCTTCTTGACATACAAGACTACAAAAATGCAAGGAATCAGGATAGAAAACTGACCACAGTGGTTTGTGCTCCAAACAAGAGTGCGTATGTGCAGCCAGACCTCTCCCCATCTCCTTACTCCCCAAGAGGCTTTTCTTATGTATGGGAACAGCTTCTGTTGTTGTTTATAAATTGCAAAATGAACACAATTTGACCATGCAGTTTAAATTTAATCAAAAAGGCCTGTCACTTTGAAGTTTACAGCTACATTATAGTGGTAAGGAACTTACTTTGTTCACTAACTAATCAACAATATCAATGTCCTTCAAGGTTATTAATGCTCAGACAAAAAACATAAATATTATGATCATCAAGGGATATTTACTTTCTGGATTCATGACAGGGTTGCCATTTCACATAGTATTCAGTACCTCACAGGGAGATGCTTGGTACTTCTCCAGTTTGGTTATAAAGGTTGAAATTAATTTATTCTTGAAGGAAATTAATTGTAAGTTTCCCAAAGGCTAGCAAAGCAGCTTGTCATATTTCTGTTATGACATCAAATGGCAAACAACAAAAATCAATTCAGAGTGAAAACTTCCACTACTCAGGATTAGAAATTATTTTACTGCTGTATCTTTGAAGAGTGATTCCTGAAATGGCTTTGTATACCTCTATTACAAATCCTATGATTATTGCACTGCAGCAGCATTCTGCATGTGAATTTGAATTTAATTTTCTATTTTCTCTTAAGATATTTAGCATTAAAGGGCACTTACTGGTCTCAGTTAGTTGGATTGATGGTAAATTTTATCTCAGAAGAGTAATGCAAACAAAGTATTCAAACCTCCAGACACCTATTGCAGTGCATTGGAGAGAAGCCAGTTTTCACTCACAATGTTCTTTGACTAAATTGAATCCAGATGTTTACATGGAATAAAATATTAACAAATGTCTCCCAAGGGCAGCCAATCATTACTGAGTGCTTTAATAACCTAAACCAAAAATTCTTTAAGGTGACAACTAGCCTTTAGCCAGAAAGATACTTTTGTTTATTTTACTTTATTTTTTAATAATGCAGGGTGCATTATCCTAATTTAATTCCAGCTTGTCATCAACAAAACACTTATCTGGGGTAATTCTGAAAAAGCTGTACAACAAACCATTTGTGAAAGCAGTAAAAACTTAGTTCTAAACATATGGTTCCAATTTTTTTTCCTATAAAAATAAGTTACATGTTGTTTTATTTTTTGCAACACAAATCAGATATTTTTCAGAGAGAGATCTAGCCATAATAAGAAAGCGGTATTTACATTTTAAACCAGGTTCAATAGCCCACCATTTTGTCTCTATAACAATATAGTACTATTCAACAGTGTTCTAGTTCTTGAAAATTAAACTTAGAGAGGCTATTGTTTAACAGGAATTTCCTGGAAAGACATTAATCCTTTATATTTCTTTGGAAAATTACTTTACACTGTTTAAATAGACATACAGTTTACTTATGTCTGCAGCTTGTACACACACAAATTGCAATTCTAGATTCCATAGAAGTGATGGTGAAGTTGACTTTTGAGGGCTTAACAGCATGTCAAGAAGCTAATACTAATTTTCAATATGTTCAAGCATTCAGCAAGGTCATGTGAGAATTTACATTTGTGAAATGTTGAAGCTGACGTTTACATTTCAACTTGCTTCTTGAGTAGCTTGGCCTATTTTGCTTTATTAGGAACTTGCAACACACAAGAAGAGAGAAGGAAAGTTATGGTCCATTTTAGGACTAAAAAGTATTTTGATCATTTAAAATGTAGACTAAATGTTCTTACAGTTTTAAATTTATTTTTCTTTCACTTTCTTAAATGCGTTTACCAACTTGTATCCCTCCTGGTCCGAATACAAGCCAGGTTTCTGTCTTTGAAGATTAAGGATGGCCATTCCTCTCATATGCAGAAGATTTATCCTGAAGTACCACTAAGTGTTGAGTAATTAAGGACTTTTCCTCAGCAAGACTCTCCAAACACAAATTTATTTCTTCCTCCAAACTACTCCCTGAGAAAGCTTGCTCTCTTCCCTGTCCCAGCTGTCACAATGATTTCATGTGTAAGGAATCTCTAGCCTCCTGATTTACCAGACATATTTACCACATCAGAGAGGTAAAATGCATCTGTATCATGTGTAGAAACATGCCTCAGAGACTTCAAAAGTATATCTGTGACCAGGAAAACTGTTTACATTACATGTCTGTTAAAATCCAATATATGGATAGAAAAGCTGAAATTCTATGTAAGCTGTAGACATTTCTAGAGCACCTGTATACATAAATGCTAAGAGGAATTATTCAAAGAATGCTCAACAACATTAGATACACTGCAGAGTTTAACTATCTTATTTTATACTTCCATAAAACAAGAAATGGGAATATCTGGGACACGTTAAAAGCTTCCAGTGCATTTGTCATGTGAAGAGACAATGAAACGTGAAAATGCATCAGCCAAGACTCCAAGGAATATTCACAGAGAAATACTTGTGGGACTTACCCACTAGACATGCAAAGACCAAGCCAACACAAACACAGATGGTGAAGCCTTTTTCAGATCCTATCTGGTGTCAAGGGCAAGAGAAGGTATCAGATTAATTTTGCAACCTAAAAGTACGCGAGGAATCCAAATTCCTTGATCTGCTTCGCTATAACAGCTAAGCAGACTAAACCAGACAGCGATACAAGAAGATTTTCTGATCTTGCTTTTTTTTTGGATGCCATCTCCAAACAACTGGAAGAGAAGAAGGTCATGAGGAGTAGTCAGCATGGATTCACCAAGGGGACATCGTGCTCGACCAATCTCATAGCCTTCTATGATCTCATCACTGGCTGGGTGGATGGAGGGAGAGCAGTGGATGTCATCTACCTTGACTTTAGCAAGGCTTTTGACACTGTCTCCCACAACATTCTGATAGAAAAACTCAGAGAACAAGGGATAGGCGAGTGGACAGTGAGGTGGGTTGAGAACTGGCTGTCGAACCGGGCTCAGAGGGTTGTGATCAGTGGAGTAGAATCTGAATGGAGGCCTGTGACTAGTGGTGTTCCCCAGGGCTTGGTGTTGGGTCCAGTCCTGTTTAATATCTTCATTGACGACCTTGATGAGGGAACAGCATCCACCCTCAGCAAGTGCCGATGATACAGAGCTGGGAGGGGTGGCTGACACGCAGGACACTGCGCTGCCATCCAGAGAGAGCTGGACAGTCTGGAGAGCTGGGCTGGGAGAAATCTAATGAAATTCAACAAGAGCAAGTGTAAAGTCTTGCACCTGGGGAGGAATAACCAACTGTATCAGTACAGGCTGGGGGATGACCTGCTGGAGAAGAGCTCTGTGGAGAAGGACCTGGGGGTCCTGGTTGATGACAGGTTGGCTATGAGCCAGCAGTGTGCACTGGTGGCTAAGAGAGCCAATGGGATCCTGGGATGCATCAGGAAGAGTGTGTCCAGCAGGTCGAAGGAGGTGATCCTCCCCCTCTACTCTGCCTTGGTCAGGCCCCACCTGGAGTATTGTGTCCAGTTCTGGGCTCCCTGGGATAAAAAAGACAGGGACCTCCTGGAGAGAGTCCAGAGAAGAGCTACGAAGATGATTAAGGGCCTGGAACATCTCCCCTCTGAGGACAGGCTGGGTGAACTGGGACTGTTTAGTCTCAAGAAAAGAAGACCTTGGGGGGGACCTAATTAGTGTTTATAAATATCTTAGACATGGGATGCAGGGGGAATTGGCCAGCCCCTTTTCAGTGGTCTGTGGGGACAGGACAAGGGGCAATGGCTGCAAGTTGGAGCACAGGAAGTTCTGCACCAACATGGGGAAGAATTTTTTCACAGTGAGGGTGACAGAGCACTGAAATAGGCTGCCCAGGGAGGTGGTGGAGTCTCCTTCACTGGAGATATTCAAGTCTCATCTGGATGCCTATCTATGTAATATGAGATAGGGAGCCTGCTTTGGCAGGGGGGTTGGACCCGATGATCTCTCGAGGTCCCTTCCAACCCCCACGATTCTGTGATTCTTAGTTTGTTACTGAGCACTTCTTTCAGAGCTGCACCAGGGTAAGAGGCTAATAAATCTTCTTGTCCATAGATATATGCATGGTTACTGCTGTGTCTTCTACTGTATTTGAATTTCATATCAGTTACAGAAATGAGATACTAAGCACATAACACCCTCCCCCCCCAAAAAAAAAAACAAACAACAACCAGTCTAGTGTTATACTGACATATGGAAGAGATGTCAGTACGTACATTCTCCCCTCCTCTACATAGACTGGGTTGTCTTGCTGAAAATATTCCATATTTGTACCATTTGGGGAACAAGATTTGGGCCTACATTTTATTTTGAAGACGCACTCTTGGTAGTTACTATCTGACAGAAAAGCAGTATCTTCCAGGAATGTACTCAGACACTGCAGGGAGAACTGTAGTACACAAATCTATAGAAATTAGATTGCAGTTCACTCCTTCCAGACCCCTCTTCTTCCTCGAGAACACTACTATATTAGTTTAAGGGTGTTATGCACTTAGGTTCCCAATGTATTTCCACAGGACCTTCTACTAGAGCTGTTGCAAAACTGTAGTCAGAGACAGACAGTACCACTCCTTTTACATTACAGCTGCTCCCTACTTAGGGCCCATCAGCATATCTACTTAGGCTTTCACCTACCATTATAATGTCTGAATACTTTCTATACACAAATTACTAAAGTCCAAAGCATATTTCATGAAATCTTTGTCATGTCTCTGTTGTGAAATCACGTGATTTAGAGACCTTTACTTAAAAAAATGGTTTGTTTGGGGTTTTTTTAATAATTATTTGGTGCTACCTGGGTTTTCTCAGGCTGAAGCTGGTTTCCAGATTTTTATGTAATTCCAAAAGCAGGAAGACTTTTTCTACAAAGATGACTTTGCAGAAGTTTCCTAAAATGTTCAGTGCCTGGGTTTAATCTGCCTTGGAAACATGTTTCTAAGCCAGAAGCATTTAAGTGAAAAAAAATTATCCAGGACTTTGTGATCTACATTGTCCCATGGGACTGCAGCTGTTGTCTTAGCATTCCAGAGACTGAAATTCCATCTTCACCATAGCTGGGGGTTGATCTAGTAGCTACTGTGTCTTGTCACCGAATCAATGAAAAACCTTGGAAGACAATATATTATGTAAATTTAATCCATGTAACAGCAGCATTATTTAGCCAAACATTATCACTGGAGAAAGCCATATTTCACTAAGTGTGACTTACCACAATATATGACATTCTGAACTTATTTTAGAGACAATCTGAACAGCCCCATTAGTTATATAAGACAAGAGTGAGCGACATGATAATGAACAATTCAAACACTGAACTGATGACAGGAGACGCTTCTAGAGAATATGTTTAGTGCATACAGCCCTCTTGTAGAAGAAATTATGCTGGTAAAGAGGAACTACATGAGGCAAACTTCCTGTTTGTAATAGTATAGTTGTCACAAGGGAGAAATCAATGTCACAAGCAGTTTGAACTTAAAAAAAAAAGAAGTATATTAAACAGGAGGAAACAACAAGTTCAGATGCAAATACCTCTACGTAGTTCTTCACAGCCTAAACAAAGAATGTTGCTTTCAGGTCAATACAAATCTCAAGGCAAATCACTGGAACTTATCTGCAAAGTTATCCCAGATGGTCCTTCTTGGCTTGACACCACAGTAGCTGCCTCAATGACAGGAACGATAAAGCTCAGTCATTGTGCTAAGATAACTAGGCAGCTAAGGGAGTAGATCACCATTTGGAAGTTTCCTGGAGAATTTCAATGAGCCAGTTAAATGTCAGATATTATCAGTGTCTAAAAAAGATTTGCACACCCTCTTGGCAGATGTGTTGGGACAAGTATAGGGTCTTCCTGGGAGACACAGGAAATGGAACTCCTCCCAGAACACCAAACAAATTAATAAGAGGTGGTCACAGAAAAAGCCTTATTTTCAGAATGTGAATCTTAGTAGTCCTTTATGAAGCCTCATAACCAGAAACAAAACAAAGACTCTTTCACTATGAGAATAACTCAAGAAACACACTCCAGAGCTACTACATACAGGGATGAAGCAAAAATCCTCCTAAACTTTGACCAGTAACACCCTATTTGCCTAAACTAAGCACATTAAATTAGTATAAAAGTTAATTTTTAATTTCTGTGACCACTGACTTATATCAGATCTTCCTTTTCTCTGCCTGTTACCATTTCTCATGGCATTCATTTTGTGTTAACTCATAAGCTCCTCTAAGGCATACTCTGTTCCTATCACACGCTTATTAGTTCCCAGTAGGGCGCTACGTATCAATTCTGGCATACTTCAAAAGACACACCATAATCTCAACACACAGTGATCACACGAGTATTCCCTAGTCATGAACAGACTGGGAATAAATAACAACTTTAGCCAAACACCTGGTAAGAATTTTAGAGCCAAATTCAAATGAATATTGGCCTTTATGAAATTTCATAGAGACAGAATCATGTAATTCTTATGTCTCATTAAAATGAGCTAGTGATAACTCATTTGAGTGTGACCAGAGGGACGAGGAAAGCAACCATTCCACTGTACCCAACACTGGTGAGGCTGCACCTCAAACGGCATTCACTTTTGGATTTCTCACTACCAGAAAGACACTGAAGTGTTGGAGTGTGTCCAAAGAAGTGTAACAAAGCTGGCAAAGGGTTTAGAGAGCAAGTTTGATGAGGAGCAGCTCAGGGAACTGGGGTTGTTTAGCCTGGAGAAAAGGAGGTTGAGGGGAGACCTTATTGCTCACTACATCTGCCTGAAAGGAGGTTGGTCTCTTCTCACAAGTAACAAACAATAGGATACGAGGAAATGGCCTCAAGTTGCACCAGGAGAGGTTTAGGTTGGACATTAGGAAATGGGTTGTCAGGCGTTGGAACAGGCTGCCCAGGGAAGTGGTTGAGTCATCATCCCTGCAGGTATTTAAAAGACATGTAGACTTGGTGCTTAGGGACATGGTTTAGAGGTGGACTTGGCAATATTAGATTAACAGCTGGACTTGTGATCTTAAAGGTCCTTTCCAGCTAAATTTTTGTAATACTGCTATTATGTGTTAGAAAAACCTCAAGAACTTTCATCTTTCAAAAATAAAAATGTTTAGAAATAGCAGAATTATAATTTTGTAATTAATGTTTTGTTTTGAGTTTCAAAAATTAGATAGCTAAACTGAAGCTACTTCATAATTAAAACCAAAACTGAATTTGTCCAAGGGAAAGCTTTAAGGTTTAGTCCATAAAGAACTGCATTTGTGTATAAAAAATGTTTTTCTATGAAGAACAACTTATTTAGTAGCATAAGGGAAAAAAATTCCCAATAAATTAAATATATCTCGGGAAAATTCTTTCAAAGCCCCCCCTAACTGAACTTGCTTAGGCTCAAAAGTATTTTTAAATAGCATGCAAATATTTGAAAGTCAACAGGAACAAGGTATCTCTAAGTTTTACTTCCTAAGGACTAGCAAATACCTATTGAAAAGACAGTTTGTTTCTGATTTAGAAATAGGTGTTGTTTTAAATGGCACCCTTACAAAAGTAAACCAAATCAAAACTTGTTGAATTACTTTCAGAAGGTCTGCAGAGACAACATAAAAAAAGGTATTAGAGAAGATGTTTTTAATCCTTTTAATGAGGTAGCAGTGACTGCCTTTAGGGTTCTCTTCCAATCAGCAATATGCTAAAGCATTTGCTGCTCTGCCAGCTAGCTATGAAGTGTACCCTTCCTTCTCCCAGGGCCTCCATTATTGCTTCCTCCAATGGCCACAATCTATTTTCATTAGAGCCTGATGTGGAGTGGGATCCTCTTCTGCAGACACTGCCATATGGAACCAAAATGCTAACTTTAAGTGAGTTCTTTGGAGCCTTCAATGAGAACCTCAAAACACAAGATAGAAACTACTGCTATCCACACAAGCTTAAACAATCACCTGTAAATACATCAACATTTTCACCTACCCAAAACTAAACAATTAATAAATCTTCAGAAAAAATACATTCAGAGCCGCTAAGTCCATGCTAGAAATGTAAATTCCCTGATGTCTATGCCCTGACACCATAAGCACAGAAATACAGTAGGCCAATTTTGGGCATTGTCAACTATTCCTGAAGCTTTCTTTAACTCAAAACTGGACCATCTCCTTGCTTTGGAGAAAAATATTTTTAAAAAGCCCATTCCTGTGAAATGTATCCTACATACTTCTGTTATGTCCTCAATATTTCTAAACAGTAAGAAGTGCATGTCAAGTCCTATTCCAAAATAAAGCAAATCAGTTTAAATCCCTACACTGACAATGCTATGGATAATGCTAACTAGATCTGAACATGCCTACAACAGAGGTCTTTGAAATTGATTTTGGCATTTGTCTCAGAAATGAGAATATTTGCAGAGGTTGTTGGGAGCTGCCACTGCAATGTATTAACTGGAAAAGCTACCCTTACCATGTGTAGCTCTGCAACCCTACACACTGACCTTTTCAGTACAGAAATGATACACAAAGTATAAAAACATACTGAACTAGCCAAGAATTGCACAGAAACATATTCAGAAACTTACAACTTTTGTCATCTCTGACAACCAAGTACTGTGCCAGTTATCTGGCCAGATTCAAACCCATACACAGTTAAGCAGTCCAGCCTCATCAGGGAGTTCTCTCTTTCCTTGTGCCAGGATTGTAACTTTAAACAAAACTACATAGCTGAGTTACACTCCCACATCATAATTTTAAAAGGACTCTATAATTGACTTTCTGCAAATTGATTTTCAAAACTTTTCTGTTGTTTTGTATGTATTCTTAATCCCCTAGATTAAGTAAAATGCTCAGATTATAACCATTTACATAATTATTCAAAATTAGCAGGGCTATCTGTGTACTACTTGTTATCTAGGACTTTCTGTTGATTACATGTACGCTACAAAGCAGACCTCAAAAATAGAAGCTTCTATTTAATCTCCTCTGCATTACACAAAAATATTTGGCACTTGTTCATAATACATTAGCTTCTAAGTAACATAATAATAGCCTTGAGTCAGACAGCTAGCCCTATTTCTGAAGCTGCTAATTTCATTTTTTTCCAATAAACAAAAAACTTTCCCCATTATATATACCATTATGTGGGTTTTCTGCTTGCAATGAATTATCCCAGATTGCTACATAACTAGATAATCTGATAAGACAAATTTTGTTTGTTTCAAATAACCTTCAAAGCATCCCCTACATACAATGATGAATGTAAATTGAGGTTATAATTATTTTTTAAATAAACATACTTTATACTTTTGACTGATTTATATGACACTAATATATCTTAGGTATCAAAAGAGGAGGTGAGTGTGCTCAAGACACTCACTAACACATATCTACAGCACATGGCATATTGGTAGCTGGGCAGCTGAACACTCAGGGATACATTGATGCAAGCTTATTGTGTGGGTGCAGTTGTTCTAGATTAGCATTACTTTTAGAGATATATTTACTGAGTCTGTATTAAGTCTTTTTCCCCATACCTAAGGAAAAAATTCCAAGCTTTGCAATCAACAATGTTAGTGTCCATAAAAAAAACCCCTACGTGCTAGTAACAGCATACAAATATTCTTAGATCAATAATGTGCTTTTAGTTTAAATCGTAATTTTAAAATAATTGCAGAACTGTACATATTCTGTCCCATCCTGGACTTGCTCCTCAGCTCAACAGAACAATTTCAAGGAGAGATGGAGGACTTAGTTTTCCCCCATTTTATGCTTACAGAGCCAGTCAAACAGAGCTGAAGGAGTAAAAGTGAGAGTTCTTTTGTCCAGTGAGTACACAGAAACTTATTTGGCAATTCAAAACTTCAGGTTTAGGTTTTAGTTTCAGTATTAGTCATTGCAGACTCTTTCAGAACATGAAAGACTGAATTTAAAACTGAATTCACATAGCCTTGCTTACAATTGTTTTTACTGTAAGAACTGGACTAGCAATCATCCACAATTTAGTGAATGCATTGCTACAGAGACTTGACTCTACACTTCTTTGAGTTAAAAAATCTGAAATTAATGTAGATTTTGACAGTGAGGATGCAACTTTACCCCACTCTGTCAAAGATCAAGTAACCCTAGGGTTAGTAGTACATTAAATAACAGAGACTGCATGAAGAGAATGCTTGATTGGGTTCCAGTTTCTCATAGATGAAACACTAGGGCTGCATGGTAAAGGTTAGCCGTATTGTGGGCATTGATACATGTTTTGCCTTTTAGGTAGCCACAAGTCAAAGATATGCAGTTTCTCCTTAAAAATTTACCTCTAGCATACCTCTTGATTTATATTCAGCTGATTGATATTAAGAATGACTTTGCATTTCAATAATAAAATCCAAAATAAGCTGAGAATTTACTTCAATTTGCTGATCCCTCAGATTTTGTTTACTACAACCAAATTATTGACTTTTCAAAACATGAGTCTGAACAATAATGCTGTTTTTGTCAACCCCTCAGGGAACTGAAAGAAGCTGATTCAGAAAGACGGTGATTTTCTGGTTATTCAGATCCAAACTGAACCTCATCATTTAGTGAATCCGAGTGACATAAATTCAATTATTATGATACTGTGTTTAATCTGCTAATAATCTCCTTGCATGTCAGAGAATCCACAAGATACTGGGAAGGGAGTCAAAAAGCAATCCAGAGTTTGTGCAATGAAACAGCAGAGATTATGGTGTTAATGCTATTGGCAGCAGAGAAACAATGAATCACAGAATCACAGAATCGTAGGGGTTGGAAGAGACCTCAAGAGACCATCGGGTCCAACCCCCCTGCCAAAGCAGCTCCCCAGCTCATATTGCACAGGTCGGCATCCAGACGGGGCAGGGATATCTCCAGAGATGGAGACTCCACACCCCCTGGGCAGCCTGTCCCAGGGCTCCCTCACCCTCACTGGGGAAAAGTTCTTCCCCATGTTGGTGCGGAACTTCCCATGCTCCAATTTGCAGCCATTGCCCCTTGTCCTGTCCCCACAGACCACTGAAAAGGGGCTGGCCATTTCCCCCTGCATCCCATGCCTAAGATATTTATAAACATTAATTAGGTCCCCCCTGAGTCTTCTTTTCTCTAGACTAAACTGTCGCAGCTCACCCAGCCTTTCCTCATAGGGGAGATGCTCCAGGCCCTTAATCATCTTTGTAGCCCTTCTCTGGACTCTCTCCAGGAGATCCCTGTCTTTTTTATACCGGGAGCCCGGTTGAGGGGTAAGACTTGAGAATTTTCATAGAGAGGACATTCTGGTAGAAACCTTTTCTTGTTGATATTGCTGGCACAGAGTCCAATGCCCGAGAACCAATATATAAATATATGACACCCCATATTTGAGCAACAGTTATGAAGCTTCCTGTACTTTTGCCCATACTGCTCCTTTTGTGAACAAGAGGACAACTTTGGCAATCACATTTAGAATTCTTAGTCATTTTTGCCAACAATTTAAAGCGGCAATATTTAAATAAACACATTTTTGTTTCACCTTTCATATCTGCTTTCATGAAAGAAAAGCAAGTAACAACTGTTACATATATAATAATAGTTATTTCATGTGATCTCACATAAGTCATTCTGATTGCTGCCTTCTGAAACAGTAGCGTGTCACCTCTTCACTACTGAAGTTATTTTCAGAAATACCAATCATCTGCAATTACAGCTGACAACGATGGGAGATGCATGTGTAACTTTAGCTCTTTCCATGCCACCAGTTCCTAACTAATGAGCACCGAGACAACCCCTAAATTTGCAACACAGATGCAACATTTTTCTTACTGGGCATGAAGATTCAGTGGGGAAGTTCAGAGACAGCAGGAAAAAGACTATTAGATTGCCTATTTCCAGTCCCCAAGGAGACGTCATCTATGCATTTTTCCTACCATTCTTTTGTTCTATCAACATTTATACCACCTTATGATGCATGGGTCTTCATATTGGCCCTATGGACTGTAAATATCAGTTTTCCACAGACTGGCCACAAAGCAGGTGGGACCTAGATTACAACACAGAAATGCCATCCATCAGCTACTAGAATTTTTGATCAGGCTAACAGGGAGACACATACGTTTCTGTAAGGACAGAAACATGCAGAGAGTAATCAAGCATCTGGAGATGGGCAGCATATGGTATGAAGGGAGTTGAAGAATAATAGATGGAAGTTTCTTGTTAAAGCAAGAAGAATGCATGCCCCTAGGCTGCAATAAAGAACAAGACATCCCAATTCCCATTGTCCTTAAGTAACCACTGCAGCCATCTCCACAGACATCATCTTCATGGCATTAATATTACGCTATTTTTCAGGCCTTCCTCTCTGAAGTACACAGACTAAACCTTCTAGTTGCATGTTTGGTCACCTATGCTTTTGCATATAGGTCACAGAGTAAAACTGAAGCTCACAGAAATCAGCTTATTTGTATTAAGATCTCAAAAAATGCTTAGCTGGTGTAATTCAATTTCCAGACCACTGTATCAACAGTAATTCTGCTAATAAAAGAAAGTTCCCTTACTGGTATGAAAAAAAAAAAATCTTATAAACTAGTCATTATTTGAAAAAAAAAAAAAAAAGAAAAAGAAAAAAAAAGGCAGCCCATATACAGAAAGATCAGGTCAAAAATCTCTTGTACAAGTTTGGGTTTTTTCCCCTCAGCATTAGGGTACCATTATTGCTGTAATTGTGTAGAAATCTGGAAACAGTTTTTGTTATAAAAAATGCCTTATGAAAAAGGTCCTTTCAGGCTGGGAAAGGAGTGCTGGATTATAAATCATGTTATGCAAGCTTGCTGCTCCAGAAGCCAAAACCCTGCCCCATCAATTGCATAATCAGCTCCAAGGGAGATCTGAGCCCTGCTCCTTTATGAAGGAGCCTCAATGGAAATTCAGCAAGTTACCAGCCTTCTCCAGGCAATAAACAAGGCATTTACTGTCACTTGATATTTACTGGAGCCAATTGCACACAATTTGATTCCCCCTCCTCCCCCCTTCTCATTTCACAGTGTAAACAAAGAAACAACTTACAAAAATGACACTAGGCAGACTGTCTCTTGTTGACACTATTCTGCTCTGGGAATCATATTGCCCCTTTGAAATGCTGAACAAGCCTGTAGGCTGCTGAAAGGAAGTGGGAGAGGCAAAAGCAAAACAAGATGCTCCGCAATGGAACGCACTAAAGAAAACCAAATCGTTCAACCAATATTTAAATTCCTCAAGACTGGGACAAGACCTACTGATCTCATCTGAAACAACTGAAACCACTACCAAAAAAAACCCAACAAAAAAACCTCAGGTCTGATTTATAGAGACATTTAAAAAAAAAGTCATGCTTCACTAGAGATCAAGAGACACCTTAACCATTCAGTTACTATGTTTTTGCTGTCCTATTCTTTCTAGATTGTAGCTCTCAGTCTTGGTACAAGGCATGCCAAACTGCTTTGCCAGGTTTGTACAGATAAAAAGGTTACAGAGAAATATTACTGAAAGTAACAGCACAACTTCCTTTTCCCATGTATATCTGAGTCTTGATCAGTGTTGATATTGTTCTTCCTCTATTGTAAGTACTGCATTACTAAAGCCTTCTGCGTGCATATTGCTCACATCTTCATTGGTCTATCAACTGATTTCACATGCAGGATGCCACAATGTTACTTGTCTAGTAGGGCAAAAACCAAAAAAGGAGAAAAGATAGATACAAAGTCTGAGTCTTGATAGCACATTGTGCAAATCTGGTCAAGGGATGACATTTTCCATAGCCAAATTCACACAAAGGACTCATATGAATATTGTAGCTTATAAACACTTCCTCCTCTTATTACTTCTTCCCTTCTCTTTCCAATCTCATTCAGTTTATTTATGACTAGAGGTTTCACTCAGACACCAGGCTGAAATTAAAAGTGGCAAACGTTGGAATAGGTGAAGTTTGTTTAGATTTAGTTTTGCACATAATTTTGTTTTACCCTTGACTTTAAAACCAGAGTTCTTATGACTGGTCTTACATTTTTCTAAATACCACATTTGTCGATTACTGGTTAAGAAATTTTTGTAGAACAGCATGGAAATGCACATAAATTTTTCTACAGCAGCAGTTTTTCAAATAATATCAAGGGGTTTTTTTTCCAGGAGATATCAATAAAATATATTTGTCAATCATTTTCCTGCAAAGCATTCAGCAGAACTGAAAGACCTGAAAAAGACCTGAATTACATTTCCCTCACAGATTTATGAAGACTCAGGTATAGGGGGAAAAAAAGCACCTGTTTGAGGAAAGCAGGTGCTGAGTCACCCAAAAGAAAAATTTACTCATCATTCTTACACAACTGAGTGTCACATTTAACAAAAAAAAAAAAAAGAAGTGCCACTGTGCTAAAAATCTAGCCCAATATTCTTAAGTCTCTATAAACAACTATAATAAGAAAAACAATGTTGCAATCTGCAATATAGAACTCAGCAATTAAAGATCTGTGCACTAACAAGAAGCACTCAAATGGCCTTTTGACTTTTCTGTTTCTAGGATTCCTTAGGTATGATTCATATGATTAAAACTTATGAAGTTCACAGTCACGACAAATCCCCTTCTCTCCCTTCAATCAGATTGCCCAACACAAGTGATTGAGAAACATATCCTAATTACCTTTAAGATATATGTTCAATTATGCTGGCCATGGCTCAGTTTAGATTTTATAACAAACAACTAGATAATGAAATGCAAAGATAAAAGTTATAATACGAGATACATTAACAGGAGCATTATTCCACATGATACACAAGGCATGAGCTAGCTACAAGACCTATCAAATATTATTACTGAACATCTAAATGCAAACCAGCTCTGAGTAGGCAATATTTTCCCCTTTGCACATAATATTCTTATTAAATTAATAATTAGTCATTACTATGGGCATACAGAGGAACAAGATGATCTCTAAGGTCCCTTCCAACCCAAACCATTCTATGATTCCCTTTGATTTGCTGCTCTAAGATAAATACTTCACTCTCATGTTTTCTCAATTGCTTCAAAATCCAGCTGCTTTGCTTTGAGATGTTAAAATCACCATCCCCACCCCCATTTTTACCATACATCTTCCTGTAGCATCCTAAAAGTCATTTTAAACACTGACAAAACTCAGCAATACATGATTGAAACAAAGGCCTTTTCAGCCACCACCTTAGCCCCCACATTGTTTTCTAATTAGTTACTGTGTTTGAATCTATGCCAAACAACACACCCTCAGCTAAGCATATAGTAAAACTTTGGTCAGTAAACTAGTCAAGTTGTGCAATCCCTTTTAACTCTATAAAGCCAAATAAATGTTGCCTTCATATTATGGAGACACTTTTAAATAAGCAAAGTAAAATGTGTGCATAATATATAAACCTGAACTGTTTTTAATTTAAAAAAAAAAAAAGAAACACTTTTGGCAGAAGGGTAATGTTGGGAAGGAGTCAGGCAGTTCTGAAAATGCCATTAGCTGTATATCTGAATATTCAGTTACCAACAAATACCATTGTAGCCAGAATTTTCAATGAACCACAGTCATCTGGGTGAGTTGCTTATTCACGATTCGTTGTGGTAGCTAATGACATGTATTATAAATTAAGAAGAGGCAGGTATTTTCTGAAGCAAATGATATGCAAATGTATTCTTTGTATAATTCAAAGAAGTCAATAGAGATTATACCATACTGTAATGTATAAATTACATTTTTGATACAAATTGTTACATTCCCCAAAGCCAAAAATACTTCAGTGCAGATATCTTCACATACAGTGCAGACAAGCTATGTCATAAATAAGCAGATATGTGGACCTTATTTTTAATCTACAATTCTCAATTTAAATGTGTCCAGAAACTCAGTTATATAGGCTAAGTTTAGGTTCCATCTAGGCACTTTCAGTGAAATAAAAGTTACAGATGAATCTACTTACAAATAGGGTTTGCTTAATGGTTATAGTACAGGTCTTCCCAAGATTTAGCTATTTTGTTATTAAAGGTATTTTATTAAATGACTGCAAATACAATTTTTTAAGCTTAAGTATGTTGGTAATGAAGTGCTCCCTGGCAGCAATTAAGGAGCAGTCTGAGTTAGGAGCTTATCATTAACATATAACCTAAGAGTAGGTAAGAAGAATTTGTGAGGGAAGGCATCCTGTGTGCTTCTCACCAACTGCTGCTTATTTTGTAGGAAGAAGGAAGGACACAAAAACGTACATCTGAGATGGAAACCATCCTGATAAGCAGCAATTCACAGGAAGACCCAAAGATGATTGTAACTAAACACAGCTCTTTGTGAAACCTCATAACAGAGGGTCAGCAATACCTACATTAATAATTTCATTACTTCAGTAGTTCTTCAGAATGGATTTTTACATATTTGTAAACAAGAATATCAAGTAGAAGTGTAGTAATTCGCATCTGTGCACATATTTGGAAAGACAGCTTCTCTTCAATTCTGATAACCACATTTCAAGAATGAAAATATTTTTGAAAGCTTAAAGCACAGAGGCCCTTAACAATGGCACAGGGGACAGGAGGTTAACAAAGCTCAACTGTGTCAAGGAAAATTTTGATAGGTGTCAGTCACTAAGCGTAGGTATTAGCACATTAAAAAAGGTTTGCAGTTTTGCTGATAAACACATGGATGAAAGATGAACTCAATGTTAGTATTGCCTACCAATGAGGTTCCACTATTTTCTTTAAAACATTTTTATCAGGGTCTGTGGCAGAAGAATTTCTCAGCAAACCTTTTACTTAAATGGGTCTTAATGGCACGCTGTCTCCTAATTCTCTGCTTGCAGCATTTACTCTTCCAGAAGGAAAAAAGCTGGACCCTAGGAAAACCATCCAAATTATTAGGTGAACTACAATTGCCCTTAATCTACTTCTCAGCCTATATAATCTACTAGTTATTTGGCTACAAAATCTATGAAAGCACAATATAACTATCTTTACTAACTACATAACAGCATGCAGACTGATTTTGAACACAGTGGAACACTAACGGCTTCTGGAGAAGCAGACACAGTGATTCTTTGAATAGCAAACATTATTTTAAAAGGTATTACCTAGTTACAATTAACTACACATCATGAAGAAGCCAGAGTTAAAAAGCAACTCAGAAATGTATTTGTTACTCAATAAATTAAGATGTAATATTAATGTATAATTTTACCTCAGGATGCGTGTCAAATGGTAGCACATAGTCATATGTACAATAGCAGGGATGACCTGCTGGAGAAGAGCTCTGTGGAGAAGGACCTGGGGGTCCTGGTTCATGACAGGTTGGCCATGAGCCAGCAGTGTGCGCTGGGGGCTAAGAGAGCCAATGGGATCTTGGGGGGCATCAGGAGGAGTGTGGCCAGCAGGTCAAAAGAGGTGATCCTCCCCCTCTGCCCTGGTCAGGCCCCACCTGGAGTGTTATGTCCAGTTCTGGGCTCCTTGGGATAAAAAAGACAGGGATCTCCTGGAGAGAGTCCAGAGAAGAGCTACAAAGATGATTAAGGGCCTGGAACATCTCCCCTATGAGGAAAGGCTGGGTGAGCTGGGACTGTTCAGCCTGGAGAAAAGAAGACTAAGGGGGGACCTTATTAATGCCTATAAATATCTTAGGCATGGGATTCAGGGGGAAATGGCCAGCCCCTTTTCAGTGGTCTGTGGGGACAGGACAAGGGGCAATGGCTGCAAATTGGAGCACATGAAGTTCCGCACCAACATGGGGAAGAACTTTTCCCCAGTGAGGGTGAGGGAGCCCTGGGACAGGCTGCCCAGGGGGTGTGGAGTCTCCATCTCTGGAGATATTCCAGCCCCATCTGGACGCCGACCTGTGCAATATGAGCTGGGGAGCTGCTTTGGCAGGGGGGTTGGACCCAATGATCTCTTGAGGTCCCTTCCAACCCCAATGATTCTACGATACTCAAAGCTTACAGACAACACAGGGATTGAACTAACCTGACTATTACTTCCTTTCCCTACGTTCTTTAATAATGTAACAGCATGCGCATGTGCTGTCAGTCAAGTTTTCTGCATTTAGCGGTAAAGAATATACATATTGAATAACACCTAATAAATAGAACACCATTGCCTCTATTAATAATGTTCAAGCAGAATTCACCAAGAAGTTGCAAAGTTAGCTATTAGCAATTTCTTCTTTCACTTTGCAGTTTCAAAGTTGCAAAATTCAAGCCCTTTCATGGTTTCAGTGGCTTTCTTTACATTTTGTAACATGATCTACTGAGCATGGCTAGTGTGACCAAGGCTATTTGGTTAAACATAGCATTTTAGTTGGTGAGTTGCACAGCATACCATTTCCTATAAATCTCAGATGTGGAGAACTATAGTTATAATGGGCTAAGATTTAGTGATATCACCAGCAAAATACGGGTATTTCAAAGAAGATATATTTGCTTTAAATTCCCTTTGTTAAGGCCAACAGTAGCAGTTCCAGGCACAATTTTTTAATAAGCAACTTGTTATATTATTAAACTGTCAGACTAGACTTTCAGCAGATGGAGTTAAATAACAAACATAGCATACCAGGCAGGCAAAGAATGTCTCAAAAAGTCAGAGTTAAAAGTAAAATGGTAATACATGGAACATTGATTAATTCCATACCATTTGATAATTGTATTACCGTTAAGCAGATCTTGTCTCCCTCAGATTTATCTTGATGACTAAACAAGCAAATAATCTGTAAAATTATACTCACTCTGCTAAAAAAAACCCAATGGCTTTCTGTGGAAACTTTCTCATGGGCTATTTCCTGTTAATTTGTTCTACTTCAGTATCTAGCTAGTTTTCATTGGCAGGATTTTCTGTTGCCAAAGGACTGGAATGTTGAGGCTTTTACACTAACACGCAGGTTTTCTGTGTGTGTGATCTCCCTGTTTACATGTCCTAGCTCTTCTGAAAATACCAGGTCAAATTGAAATGCTGCAGATGAAGATTATTTCCATTCCGTAAAATACTGCAACTGTGTTTCCTGACTAATATGCATACATAAAGACAACATGCAAAGATTATCCTACTGACAAAAGAGCTATGTTTTAATTGCTTCTAGACAGAAACATGACATGCTTCTCAACCTAAGTTGAAGAAACTTCCTTGAAGAGTTTCAGAAAACGTTTCCACAATCACATCCAAACACACAGTTCCATAGACCAAAACCATCATGAGAAAGCTCTTCAATGTTTTCAACTTTATTGTAGCTTAGCTTTCAAAATTTCAACTTGAACCCCCACCAAATTTGCAGCTTGGTTGGGGAAAACCAGTCAACAGCCTTGAGGGTGAGACTCCCATCCAGAGGGACTTGGATTGGAGGCTTGGACCAGCAAGAATCTTAGGAAACTCAGCAAGGACAAGTGCAGAGTCCTACATTGGGGATGGAAGAACCCTGTGCAAGAATACAAGCTGAGGACTGTCTGGCTGTGAGCAGCTGTGCTGAAAAGGAGCTCTGGATCCTGGTTAACAGCAAGCTGATCATAAACCCCCAGTGTGCTCTAGCAGCCAGAATGGCCAACAGCATTGTGAGCTGTATTAATGGGAACATAGCCCATAGATTGAAGGAAGTGACTGCTGCATCCAAAATACTGTGACCCATTTTGGCTTCCTCAATCAAAACACTGATGAACCGGAGAGAGCTCAGCAGAGGACCACTGAGACAGCCAGGGCCTGGAGCACTTATCCTGCGAGGAGAGGCAGAGGAAGGAGTGCTGGATACAACCTGGAGAGGGGAAGGCTTTGCAGCAGATCTGAGAACAGTTCCCCAGTATCTAAAACAAGGTAATCAGGGACCCAGAAGCAGTGTATGCTGGAGTAATGAGAGAAAAAAAAACCAAACAAATTTAATCAAGACTGGGACAGCTGGATACAAGGAAAAAACCTTTCAAGCATGAGCACAACCAAGCAGTGGAACAAGTTGCCTAGTCTCAGCTTCTGGATCTTTTTAGGAACCCAACAGGAAAAAGCCCTGAGCAGCCTGATCTTGTCGTTGACCCTGCTTTCAGTACGAGGTTGGACAAGCTAATGTCCTGAGGTCCATCCCAACCTGAATTAATATATGATTATACTGACTTAGTAAGCAATATTAGGCCCCATCATGCATGAATTGCTAACCAAACTCAACAGCAGGGAGAATGAAAGATAAGATCTTTCACCAAACATGCTTAGACTTCACAAATGCATTCACTACAGACAATGTAAGGAAAAAAAGTACTGATAAAACCTTTTTTAAATGAGGAATAAGCATACTACATTCTGGCTTTTCTACTCTGAAAAGAAGAGCTACAGAGACATGATATTGTGATATGCATGGAAACCAAAATTTCCATAGAAAAATTATTGTATTTATACAGGAGGAAGCATTCCTCCTATCCCACTCTTCAAAGGAAGGTTCTGGAAAATCGTATTGGGGTCTGAGACACAAGCTAGGAGCCTTATTTTTTGTTTCAGTAACATTAAAATTTTGTATTTATTGTGTATAAGAAATCTTGAATCATAATTTGCATAGTTATAAAAATCTCCCAATACAGAAGAATCCCTAAAGTTACACTGCTTCATTTATTCAGACACACGAATATTCAAAGACTCTACATACATATTTGAAATTAAGCAGAATCACTATAGGCTTTAAAAAAATTAATCTAACTATCTTTTTTCTAAATGCTTAGAACTTTATAAACAGTGAACAAACCATGGATCTTTAGATGGATGCCTTGATTCCATAAGTAAAATTCTATACTTTGTTATTTTCTAATTAAAGACTTCATGATTGCCCTCGAGTTAAACAGTGGGCCAAATCGAACCAATGTACAGGATCATTACAAACATATCAGACTCTCCAGTAATACATTTACTGGAAGAAGTTCAATCATGGAGACCTTTTTTTCCCAAACTTAAAAAAATACCTAAACAAGCATGTAGCTCTATTAAGGTCAGCTGAATCAGAGCTGCAGGACTGGGTACATACAATGTTAAATTTCAGAGTATTCAACAAATACCATTAAGGAAATTCACAAGGCTGTAAGATTCCCAAATAGCAATTTCACTGTCATGGATTATTTCCAAAGAGTGCTCTTGAAGGTTTTTCTTCAGTTTCTGAATTTTTTTTTTTTTTGAGGGGAAACAGTTCCAGTGAATAGATTATAATGGGAGCTGAGCATACTGACTCCCCAGGTAGACATGCAGTCTTCCCTTGTGAACAATTAACTTTACCCCATAGATAAACCAGCTGGGAAGGTTCTGCAGCACTACAATGAATACCCTCTTCCAGACCATATGCTCCTTCCCAGACCATATGCCCCTTGTGACAGTCCCAGATTAACCCAGTTTGTGTGAACTGAAAACCCACACATGGCACCTTTAGAGGCTACAGCAATAACGCAGTCCTCTGCTCTCAAAAGGAAAACCACAACACACACCCCAAAAAAACCCCCAAGTCTTCCCCCCAGATGCATCTCCCAACAAAAAGCCCAGACACCCCCCCCAAAAAACATAGAAAAGCCACCCCACACAAAACACTATTTTCTTAAAAATAAAACCAAAAATCAACTAACCAACCCACCCAAACCAAAAAAAACCCTGACTTTGGTTACCTAGAGAAAGAAAGAGGTTTTGTGGGTTTGTGGGGTTTTTTTGGTCCATGTGAAGCAGAATCAAGGGAGGAAATACTAAAAGGATATGCTTTATTAACTAGTTAAACCCAAACTCTAGACTAGTTACGGCATCTCTAGAATTTAGAAGGACATGCTTGTCTGCAAGCCTTTTCTTCTTTAAATCCATAACCAATTGTTTCACAAATGAAACAAGTGGCACATTCAATATTCCATTTGCAAGTGCATGGGCTCTGGCAACTTAATTAAATGCCTCACTAACTTCATACATTCAAGCATATCTGCATGGTTGCTTCTTATTAAACAATTCATAAGAAACAGAAAATATCACAAAGCACTTCTGTAGTCAGATATGTAATTGGTCTTTAAATTATTTTTGTGTAACAGAAACTGTGCTAATAAAGAGGCAGCTGGTGGAGGAACCTTTATGGTTAAATGGACCATCATCTCCTTATCACTGGATAAGCAGAAAGGAATTCCTAAGGAGACAAACACTTTTAAGAAGCTTACTTCCCAACTGCCAGGCTAGGCAGATTAATAGCATTGTCAGTCACACCAAATCACCATGATTGTTACTTCACTATTATGCAAGCATTCTGTTGCTTGTTAGGTTTTAAAGCCACAATAGCTTACTAAAAAAAAAAAAAAAAATTAAAAAAATCTTGCTTACCAAATCTTCAGGTAAGCATTTATACTTACTTTTGTATGAAATAGCAGCCACAAAAGTTGTCATAAAGGGTGAACTGGGGGCCTGGAAATCACCAGCAAAACATGAAGTAGATGGGGAGTTTGTCAAGAAGCTCTGTCAGGTCAAGAGAGCTCTGATTTCATATTAACTTAAGATCAAAGCATCACTACATTTTAATGTGCCAAAGACATTCAGAATGGCTCTACAGCATACTTCACACTGGAAATACTCTTTCTGCTTCGAAAAAAGTATCATCCTGTGCCAGGTTAAGACATTTGGAAATACACTGAAGCTTCTATGAAAGCATTTTGTTATTGGTTTCTGCAACAAGATACTGAACACACTACCTTTAATGCCAGGAAGTGATGCCTGAGATTGATCTCAGTATCTTCAGACTCGTAACTTTCTTATGGTCTTCTCTATTTAAGCACCAAACACGTGATAAACCCTGTAGAAACAATCTTAGCCTGCAAATCAGCACTGCATTCCCCACATACTTCAAAATTCAGACTGCTTACTCCTGTGCAGCAGCTACAGTACAACTTGCTTCATGTTTATGCCTCCAGCTTTGAGTCTCTTTTTAGATGTCTTCCATCATCACAACAGCAAGTTCAATAATGATCAGAACTGGGACTACATCCAGTAAGTTTAGCAAGTTTACAGTTTTATTACTGCAAAATCAGTCCTATTTCTGCCACCTGCCCCCCAAGTACAGTGGATCTAGTAGCAACCTGCAAACACGTTGGGGCAGTTTACATGGAAATGCTGCACAGCCATGTGGCTGCAGTTGTGCATTCTCATGGCATATGACAGAATGCTCCAGATGGTGCTAATGGTGTGGGACCAAAAGTACATTTACCTTCCACTGTAAATCCACATCTGATCTTACTTTCCTGAAGTAGTCACATTTTGGGAATACTATATGAATGCAAAAGAATGTAAGTGCTTAAGTTCTAAAGGCACACTTTCTAAAGTGCTTGAACTACTGTGGCCTTTCAGAGTTATTTATGTACCTATACTTCTGAAAATTCTGCAGAGCTCCCATCTGTATCTTTAGGCCCCTAAGTCCCCTGTAAAGCTCCCAAGTACTTTCTGGAACAAGAAATACACTGTTAAACAAAAAAGAGAAGCTGAAACTCCTGGAGCACTGTCCGTTACAATTGAATGAATTTGGATTTAAGAAATACTTGTTTATATCTTTAAGCTGTCCATAACATTATTTTAGATTTAAAAAATAGATTGGAAAAAACCCAAACCCCCTGAGTGATAGCTGGATGAATATCAGCTACTGAAAACAAAAAAGAGAAAGATTAGAAAATTGAGCTCAGCTGGTTTGATTTCCTCAAACAGACGTAATGTTCCTTCTTAAGATTAGTAAACAGGGTGTTATATTAAGCACCAAATCACAACATGGAAGGAAAGTGTGCCATATATTACCATCACTTAAAATGAGTGTCTATATATTAACAGACAACAACTATATACAAAAACATATAGTTGTATATGTGATGCAAACATTAAATTTACCTTTTTTGGGGTTTTTTTCTTTTTAATTTTGGAAATAGTGTGAAGATAACAGTCCCAGCAGTACAAATTATATTTTCTCTACAAGGCTTTTTCCTGTTATTTTCTTTATGACTAATTCAAACTACAGGTTTTCAAAATTGCCTAAACAGACCTCTTTCCACTAAACCCTTGACTTCTTTGGACTTTAATTTCTCTGTTCACTAATGGAAGTAACAATAAGTACTATTTGCTAATAATTCTCTCCAGAGTACGGTTGAAGAATCCTCTGTATATACCAAGAATTATTATTATTATTTTGTTCTGCAGCACCTTTAAATGGATTTCTGTCTACAAAGAGCTTTTGTAAATAGTTTAACAGTAACTCATGATTGCAGTTCATGGCACCACATTCTGACATGGGAACAGTTGTAGGGCTCCTTAGTAGTAATCTACTTAAAATCTTTCTGAAAAACACACACAGGCAAAAGTTCATTCAAGTAAGTATACTAATTCCTAATAGATGCAGTATTTCTCCTCAAGCTAGACATAACTAGCTCAAATAGTGTTTAGGCACCTAAAGATATCATAACAAGATTTTCAATGGTTATTTTTACTTTTAAATGAATTCTACTCTGAAACAGAGTTTTCATGTAGAATCAAAGCAACAGAATGGAAAAAAATACATGTCTATCCAACCACCTGCTAGCTTATTTATAAATAAACCCTGAAGAGCTACAGATTTTTTTCACTAAAACATAACACACCTCACTATTTAAGATGCAGCAAGATGACTAAAGCAAACATAAAAATGGACTTGCAGAGACATAAAAAAGTCACATTAAAAATGTCCTTATAAATTAAGAGTTGCTCATATGATTTTTCAAACTCAAAATTCTGGCTTTCCATTACTGGTTTGTTTTCTTCATCCCCAATCACTCATCAATGCGTTAGGATCAAACATAAAATACAGTAAGCCTACACCAAACCAACAGCTTACATATATTGCTAAAACAACACCAAACTGATAAAAAACCAACAATCAAAACTACAAGATAACTAGAAAATTAGAGCAAAAGAACCCAAATCTTACATGAAAAAACAGCCATTGAACTTTCATATACCTTCATCACTCTTCCAGTTCTTTAAATTTTCAATTCAGAATGCAGGGTCTTCATAGTACAGTCTACCTTTCACTCTAAATTTGCAGGTCACATAGAATAGCAGAACCTTAATTCAGCTAGATCTGTCAGGTATTGCCACAATACTAGTTACCATTCATTCCAGTACACATTCTGTTCACCTGTGAGCTAAATTACCTTGTTAGTCCATAGCCTTGCTTTAGGAGTCATCGGTGTGTGGGCTATCACAGATGTCTTCAATAACAATGATTGCAGAAAGCTTGAGGGAACAACCTGATTGGAAAGAGAACACAGACAAGGTTGTAACCCATCACAGTGTGTGCCATATTTTCTCCCCCTCATCTCTGTTAAGAGATAATAAAATCCTTTCAGATTTTTTCTGTCTTAGCAGGAAAGACTTGGAAGCATCTTTGCAAGTGTGAGGAGGACTGCAAGTGTTGTCCTGATGAGCTACACAATGATAGGTCCTGGACACAGACCTTCACACACTCTAAGGCTGCTACCTGTGTAATGTAAGAACTACACAGTGTATATGCCATTTTTTCTGAAATATGCACAAGTGTGCAGCTGTTGTGGTTTAACCCCTGCAGGTAACCAAACTCCACACAGCCACTCACTCTCACTCCCCCCACCCACAGTGGGATAGGGAGGAGAACAGAAAAACACCCCCAGAACTCTGGGTTGAGATAAACACAGTTTGAGAGGATATCAAATGGAGGGGATGATAATAATAATATATATAATGAAAAAAAGTAATGCATAAATGCATCACTCAGCACACAAGTGCCAGTCTGGTTCAGCTGCCCTGGCTGTGTACCCTCCCAACTCCTTATGCACCCCCAGCCTAGTCACTGGTGGGGTGGTATGAGAAGCAGAAAAGGCCTCCACTTTGTGTAAGTACTGCTCAAAAATAATGAAAACATCCACAGTTTTTTCAGCACATATCCAAAACATAGCCCCATACTAGCTACTATAAGTAAAATTAACTCTACTCCAGCCAAAAGCAGCCCAGCACCTATTTCCAACATTGTTCAGTAGCACTGAGTGTCAAATCAACTAGTAGAACAGACAATTCTCAAAGGCAGTCAACTCAGATCAAATGTTAGAAAGTATAACATTTTAACTTGTATTGTATGGTAGGATATGATTTAATACCCAGCTTCTTCCACAGTTACAGTCTGTACAGTGACAGAGTGAGACAATAGCATTGTCTGTGGCAGTTTGGTAAGTTGCTACAGCTCACAAATACAATCTATTTCAAAATACAAACACAGATTTCAAATATACTGTCATCTTTTTCACTTGTGGAATGGAATTTGCCCAGAGATTTCTGCTGAACACTACTTATCATATTTCCCACCCTTCTACACACTGATATCTGATCAGACCTTCTGTCCCATGTCTGCATTCACAAGCCACAAGACAGTGTTAAACAATGTTCTTAGTGTTTGTTTCACCCAGCAAGAAACGCAAAAAAGCCTTCCATAAGTGCAAATTTTCATACTTCTCCCTGCACACACACACCCCCCCCACCCCCACCCCCCCAGTTTTATAGCAGAGCACAGAACTATCTGCTTTATTGTGTAAGGATGTAACCCTTTGGATCTTTCTAGGTAAAACAGCACATCACCTCTACTGTTTGTTTTGATAGCAAACAAGGTATCTTCTTGCCCAACAGCTTGTCATCTTTAATTTAGCTAAAATCATCCTGTGTTCATAGCATCAGAAGATACTACCATAATGAAACTTTTTCAAACTACACCTGCCCTGTTTTATAGGAGAGAATACGTGCATTCAGCACTGGTATTTAATACACGACTGCCTCAGCTAAGTAGTAGTCCTAGTAATAAGATGTCACGTACACCTTAGAGGGGGAAAAAAGGTCTAGATTCTCTTTCTGTCTGCCACTACAGCTCTGAGTAACCAGTGGCAACTCTGCTAACTCTCCACCTCTTCTCCTCCCACCTAAGGGCTTATCAGACTCCCATGACCTCCTCCTTGCTATGTATCACTCACCATTAGCGCATTATAATACAAACAAAAGACAAGCAAGAGCTTATCAAGTGAGGAAAGAGAAAGAGGCCAGAGCATTTTTACAGGAACATTACAAAGTCATTTAAGTTGCTTTATTATTTGTATATAATTAAATATCATATTAAAAGAAATCATAACCTCCTTTCCCAAATAGCTCCTCAAGCAGCAATTACATTCACCTCCTACCAGAAACATTTGAATAATGTCCCGGAAAGGCCCTGAGACTAAACTCACCAGATGGGATAGATGAGATATTCTGGGCTTTTGCATGAATTATTTCAATCCATCATAATTTGGAAGACTCATAGCTGCTGTAATACTGGAAAGCTTAATTTGATTTCCGTTTATAAAGTAGGGCTTTGATGGATGCTATAAAACAAAGGATAACCATCTAGCTACTATATCTTTATCTTCTCTGCATTTTTGTTGACAGCAGAGAACTGAGGGCTCTGACTCATGACCTACAGCACTTTAAAGCAATATGCCAGCTGTGACAACTGAGGAACCAACACACAGAAGCCCTGCAGTACCAAGGGTAGCTGAAGTGAATGTCCTGCAACTAACACTGGTAACATTTTTTTAGGCCACTACAACATATACTGCTTATGAAGGAGAACCCTAAATATTTTTTAGTCAAAATTAATGTATTGGATGCTTTAAACCAAAAATAGTTGTGTACACACATTGAATCAGTAGAGACTGCAAATTAATTTCATAATCACACTAGCATTGCCTTAAATCATAGAACTATAGAATGCTTGGGGTTGGAAGG
>VZTU01003058.1:44060-54848 GCA_013400835.1 Zapornia atra | reverse complement strand
GTGAGGTGGCATTCGTTGCTCGGGTGGGAGGCTGGGATAGGGGTGAGGATGTGTGTGTACACAGCAGCAGCTTTCTGCCAGGCAGCGTTGGGGAGGATTACTGTGCTGAGGTGATGGCATATGGGAGACCATGCCTCTGTATGTGCCGTTCTGTTCCTTTGAAGAAACGAATGAGAGCAGTGATGTGTGTGTGTGTGTGTGTGTGTGTGTGTGTGTATGGTGTGCCGTAAGTACAGCAATACATTCAAGCAACAGGCTCCACAGGCTGGGAATGTGTGTTTGGGTGCAAACAAGTGTTCTGGCAGTGGATTCAGTCAGTAGTTGCTGCGTGACAGGGGATGTGGGTGACAGCTTTTCATGCACAGCTTGGTGTGTGAGATGGTGAGCGCGGGCTTTTGGCAGTGCCTGTGTGTGTGTGTGTGTTTGTGTGCACAGCAGTTGTGCCTGTGCCCCTCTCCAGCAGCACAGGGGTAGCTTTAGCTCCCATGTCCTTCACTGGCAGACAGGACAGGGCATCCCACAGACACTGTGCAATTGCTGAACAGGGCATCCTGTCTCCTCTTCCTTAAAAATAAAACTGGCCTCATTTCTAAATCCCCATTAAAAAAAACCCACCAGAGAGACAGATAGACAGACAGAAGAACAGGAAGGATGAATCAAAAGGCGAAGCTGATGGGATTGCTGCCCTCTGAAGGGGGCATATCTCATTGAAACAGGACCACTTCAGACACTACTCACGAGCCCTGTTAAGCAACAGGCAGATGAATACATTAGCTTGTGGGAAAGCTGATTTGTATCAGCTCTTCACCCCACAAGATTATTCATCTGGGCCTGGCTGCACAGGGCAGGTGTTACTGCCTAGTCAGGCTCTGCTGTCTCCGTACCTCCATGCCAGCCTCCTCCCACCAGCCCAGCCAGGTAGTTATCCCAATAAAACCCAGCTAAGCCCAGGATGGTGCCAGAGAGGCAGATGAACAGCATGCCTGCAGCGTGGGGACCTTCACAGCTGGGGACTGAGGGGGTGTCAGCAAACCAGTGGAGAGGGTGGTGAATTATTCAGCGTCTGTTACCCAGAGGGTAAGGTGAGGGCAGGAGGGCACAGACACACTTTGGTCCCCATGTTGCTTTGAAGGCATGGTGGGGAGTGTTGAAACAGCACCACATCTGGGCACCAAAGCCTGGAAATAGAGGGTGTGGAGGCCAAGCAGCTGGGATCCCTGCCTAGGGAAGGGGGCATTGACAAGGGGATTGGGAAAATGGCATAAAGCCTCAGCCTCTGGAGGCAACTCCTGTTGGATGTGAGGGAGAGGGATCCCTTGAGTGAAGATGTTGTATATCAGCCAGTGAAATGGATCACGACAGATACTCCAGCCACAGTCTCCAGATGCAGCAACAACCCAGCAGCAGACTTCTTCGCTCCTGCCCTGAGAGCCCAAAGACATGAACTCACCAGGCGTTTCAGAGGGATGGCCCATAGACTAAGGGAATGATACCTCTGTAAGCACATATATATCAAAGACAGGGAAAGTGGTGGGGATTAATTTGAGTCGTAGGATCTGGGCAGGACGTAGATGGTATGGAACAAGTGGTGGATAATGTTCTATTTTCAGCTAGGATAGTTAATTCCCACAAGAAGCCACACGGGTGAGCACAGCTGGCCAAGGGTGTTTTCTATACCACACAACATCAAACTCCCCATAAAAGGGGGCTGGTTGGGGAGGAGCAGCTCAGTAGGGCTCTGAGATGGTCTGAGTATCCATCCAGTTATCTGGTCAGTAAAGTGCCTTGTGCTATCACTGTAAGTACTGCTGTTATTTCCCCCTCCCTTTGCTGCCCCAGCACACTATCCTGATCCCAACCCATGAGGTGTGTCTTTGTCTCCGCATTCTCCCCCCACATCCCTGCAGGGGTGGGGAGAGCAAGCAGCCACGTGAGGCCGAGCTGCCAGCTCAGGCTGAACCATGACAGTCCACCAGAGATGCAAACTGGGACTGGGGACTGCTGGAGCTCACTCAGTTGCCTCAGTGGGTCCTGGCCTTGCGTAGCCAGGCAGCATCCTCGAAGCCCAGCGGCGTCAGGAGATGTCTCCCAGTGGCACCACAGGGTGGGGGTGGGCAGGGGCACAGGGCATCCCGCCCATCCTGCCTCCTTCTGCAGGGCCAGATCCCCAGGCGCTGCCACAAGCCCTGCTCAAAACCCCACTCACACCAGTCCCAGCCGCATCCCTAACTGCACATCCCCAACTGCACATCCCCAGCGCTCACGCAGTCAGAGGCGTCATTTAAATATCTGGGGCAGGACAGATTCTGATTGCTTTTATTATCCAGGTAATCTGCCCCTCTGATTTCAAGAGACCTCCTGCAGGCTTGTCCTAATATCACCAAGAGAAGAGCTTAATCCATAGGCTGTATTGCCACTCTGGGATGTGCTTGGCGTTCCCGTATTCCTCTGGTGTACACACACCCGCCTCAACACTAATGTCACCCAGAAGCCGGTATGCACAGCGCATTGCAAAGAGGAAGGAACCGGTGCAGAGAAGTCTGCCTCTTGCTTTCATCAAGCAGCAGATAATGAAGCGTTTGTGCAGCCTCCCAGTGACTCGACAGGTTCTTCTGCAACCCAGGAGCCAGTCTTTCTCTGGTGGGGAAGGGTCAGTCCCAAAGTGGTCCCACTTCCATGTATAAATGGCTGTTTTCGGGGTTGTCGTGGTTTGTCCTTGGGATCCTCAGCACAGGTCTCAGGAGCAGGGAGAGAGGTGGCATCTGCTGCCCGGGGTCACCCTTTTCCCAAACATTGCTCAGAGTTACAGTCTCAAAAACACTGTGTTGCCCCTTTCTGCAAGTCTTAGGTCTTAAAGAGCACAAGCAGAGGGAAAGCCTGGAGCATGAACACCAAAGCCAGGCTCCCAGCCAAGGAGAACGTTTCTTGTTAGGCATCTGGAATGCAAGTGGGAATGGAGATAACCTGCAAGAAAGGAGGTGAGGATGGCTTGCTCTCCATCATAAGACATCCCCAAAAGAAACCCTGTACAGCAAAGGATGTGATCCCGTTGGGGAGCGGCCTAATGACCTGGGAGAAGCGTCTGAGGAACAGAAACAGCAAGAACTGAGGCCCATTGTCCCACAGAGTCAAACTCGGAGGAATCTGAGATCCCTTTTCAGAAACGGTCTGAGCCCTTCAGAGCCCAATGCCCTTCATTTTCTCCCCCTGAAAAGCAGATGTTTTCACAGGAAGGAAGGGCTGGTTTCTGGCCCGCTTTAGCATGTCTCCGTTCAAACACACTGCTGTTCTTCTCCACTCCATCTGCAGGTGCCCTCAGCTGCCGTGCCCAGACCTGGACACGGCTCAGGCAAAGTAGAATTGCAGCTTTCCATGGCTCACATCCAACATCCAACATTAACACATCCCAGGAGGTGAGCTGCCCTTTTTGCTAAACCATCACACTATTGACTCATGCTAAGTTAGTGATCCGTCTCAACCCCTTGATCCTTTCCTGCCATCCCACTGCCTCTCCAGGCTCTCCTGTCTACGCATTCATGCATTCATTTATCCCTCCCAAATGTGGCACCCTGTGCTCTCTGTGCTAAATTTCCCCTGGCTGATTCCAGACACTCGCTCCCATCCATCCCCGTCATTTTGAATTCTGAGCCTGTCCTCCAAAGTTCTTGCAGCGCCCTCATTAATACACAGCTCTGGACTTATTTAGCAGATGCTGATATCAAAATGCATATGATTATTTCCAGTTAGCAAAGAAGTGTATCTCTTTAGCCAGCAGGAATGTGGGGTTGGTTTTTTTTTTTAAATGCCTTGGAAAAAACCTTCAATTGCTATCACTCACACTGATAAAAATCCAGTGTAATAACTATTGACTCTGGCACAGATACTTCAAATTTATTCTGGTAAATATCTGAGAGCAGAGTTGGGCCCATTCTTGTCATGCACCCAGCAGTCGGTTGTAACACTGGTCTACAAAATGCCCACAAAAGATAGAGCTATTTTATCCTCTCTCCTCAATGAGGGATAACTATTCTTTCTTTTTTTTTTTTTTCATTCCTGTCCAAGCTGTTTGCAGGAGAGCTCTCTGAAAAGGAAAAAACAAAAAAACCCAAAAAAAACCCAAACCCACAAAAACAAAAAAGGCAACAACAAAAACAAGAGTAATAATAAAAACAGACAAAAAGAGAACCCAGAGCTCTGGAGATGTCACTTTGTAAATCACAATCAGCTGCTGCTTGGAAAAATGAAGCTGGTGAAAGAGCCAGCCTCAGCCTGGGTGCACTTGATGAGGTAACACACGCTCTAGGACATCTCTTGCTATGCTGCAGCAGCTTTTAAATGTATTTCATTTAATAAAGAGCTATTAATGGGCAGTGCCTGAGCGGTGACTCTCGGTGTTTGATTCCCTGCCTCGAGTCTGCAGATGAGAAGATGTTGCTGCAGTGGTGATAGCTGAAGGCAGAGAGGAAGAAGGATCAGCTGAGGAGCAGCATGAAGGACTTGTGCTCTGGAGGAGTCCAGCTCAGCTCTTGAGGTTTGCTGACACCGGCCCTGTTTTGCCCATGTTTGGGTGTTTGCTGGAGATGCTGCTCAGCTCGGGGGCTTCCTGAGCAAGATGTAACTCCTGTGTAGCTATGAAACTCTGTTTTCAATAAAACTGTCCAGTCTTCCCTGCAGTCCAGGCAAGCTTTTAGAATCCGTGACAAGGATGCTGAGCATCCACTCCGTATTGCCAGGAGGATTACTTGTTTACTTCAAAACCTGTCTCTGCCTGGCCTCACCCAGTGGATCCTACTCCTCATGCCCGAAGAGGCACCTTCCCCACCTGATTCATGTCTCAAATTTGAGGACCTTACACCCTGGTGTGGTACAGCTTGGACACCTCACCTTACCTTACAGGTTCCTGTAAGCAGCAGTAGAAAGGCTCCTGCTGGGAACAGGGTTAATTATCCACGTGGTGAGAATTAGAAAAGCAGCAGGCAGGAGCCAGTAAAACCAAGGGGAGTGCCTGCCTTGGAGCATGGGGTTGCATGTGAGGGAGGCCAGAGCCTGGCTTGGCTGTCCAGGATGCCCAGGCACATGGTCAGCACTGGCTAAGAAGCTGGAGCTGGGATCCTGTGTGCTGCACAGTCCCCAGCTCATACCCTCTGCCCACACAGCATCAGATGATCACTCCAGGCCAAGCATCCCACAGGGCACAGAGACCAAAGGATGGCAGGGGAAATGGGAAAGGGAAGTGCAGGTGGTGGTGGTGAAGCGTGGACACCACAGCAGGCAAAGACCAGGGAAGGGGGGTGACATGCCAAACAGTGACCCGGAGTACATCAGCACTCCCACCGCCACAGCATGGGCCCAGTGAGACCCAGATGAGAGCTGGTTTGTGTCCCTTGCCAGCCAAGGAGCCTTTATAGTCAGCCGTGCTTCCGCAGAGGACAGGGTGGCAGGAAGGTGAGAGCTGCAGCTTTGTGAGGTGCCACCAGCAAGCATCATCCTCCCAGTGTGCCAGGTCCCTCCCAGCATGGATCAACCCACTCCAGGTCCCACTGCTCAGCACCACACACCAGCCAGAAGGATCCCTAATTCCACGGGCTGGAAGGGAGGGACACCAGCAGAGCTGTCACCCCTTGCAGGGACAGGAGCTGCATCCCCACACTCCTCTCCCACTTGCTGCACAAGTCTTCCCCCTCTCGCTCGCCTCTTTTTCTCCCTTTCTGACAGTGCCCAAGCACAAAAGGGAGGGTGTCTCCCTCCAGCATGCACTCCAGAGAGCTCTTTTCATTCTGCATTTAAAAGGGAAAGAAGAAAAGGCAGAGCAAACCTGTCTGGCACGTACTCTGCTGCACAAATGCCAGCTCTCAGCAATCGATAGCAAACACTCCCGGAGGGCTGTTTTCATTTCATAATATTTATTGGGTTGCTTTATTGTCAGAATCATTACAGTTCAATGTACTGCATGGATTTTATGCCAGCTGTGCTTAGTTTGTCTTGTTTTTAGCACTCCACATGCTTTATGTGGGACCATGGTTGCACCCAGTTTGGGACTGCTCGTCACACAGGGTCTTCTGTGTGACATGGGGCAAGTTGCCATGGGCTGTGTGTCCCTGTTCCCCCCCCACACACACACACCTCAGGATAAAGCATGGCTTGTCGAGCTAGCTGTAGGCTCCCAGGACAGGAATGATCTCTGCATGTACAGCATCTCTCATAAACGAGCCCCGATCTTGGTTGACCCACTGGACATGAAGCAATCAAAGTGACAGAGCCCAAAACATAGAGGAGCTGTGAGATGGTCACACAACTGTGGGGGAAGCAGTGATGGGAGAAGGTGGAAATGAGGTTAGGGAAGGGGTCACCAGCAGCGGCTGGGGTTTAAACATAACCTCTCCTGTGGGCAGGAGTCCTGGTGAGTGGGGCTAGGATGGGAATCAGGCCAGGTGAGCCATTAAGTGGAGGAGCTGCTGCGCTCCATGGGATGCAGATGCTCTGCAGATACTGGTACAAGCTCAGGGCTTGACTGTGTCCCAGTTGCTAACGTGTAGAAATGACCCAACTGAAGCAGTAAGAGGGGAAACACCCCTCCCTTGTTTCTCAAGGCTGCCCGGAGATGAGGAGGTGAAGAGGAGGAGACCAACCTGCTCCTCTGCATCCCCAAACCTGCCCTGGGAACAGCCAGGCATGGGAGCCAGCACAGGCTCCACTCCACAGCAAGAGCCCTGCACCTCCCTGCAGCAAGCAAACCGGCCTGCTCCCCTTGCAGGGAGGAACACTAGGGCATGACATGTGTCCTCATCACATTTGATGACCTCACACAGTGAGGAAATCCCCACAGTGGAGGAGGCATGCCCAGGAAAAGGGATGCATTTCTGCACACATCCAGTTCAGCCTTGGCTAAGACTGCACCCAGCTCTGGGGTGGCTGGGGACAGCTTGGTGGCCTTTCCTGGGGACAAAGTCTCTCCTGGGCATTGCCTGAGGCCGTACCCAACAGGGACGTCTGAGGCACAGAGTAGGATGAGGTGCCAGGTCTTTCCCCAAGGTGTGAGCTGGGAGGAGAAGTGGTCAACTGCAAAGGGACAACAGCATCCCCTCTGCAGCAGGTGCTTAACGCACATGCTCTGCAATAACCCATAATTTGGGCTATAAAGGGAACCCCAGCAGTAACTCACAGGCATTCAAGAAGCCCTGAGGGTGACGTGAGGTTTCTCAGGGCTGAGAGAGGAGCACGGCGAGGAATCACTGCTGAGGCACTTGCCTTGGTCCCAGGCACACAAACCCCAGCCCGGTGGCCAGGGGTGACAAGGACCCCCCCACACACAGAGCAGTGTCCCTGCCCCTGCTCTGGCCAGTGCTGCCAGCTGTTAACTCAGTGCTGGCATGCACGTGTGGGGAGTTATTATGCCAGCGCATAAGCGGCTCGCTTGCGTCTCACTTTTTTCAATTACCGCCTGCACGCTGCCTTCCCAATTGCCTGGCAGGCCCTGGCTCACCTGCCTGCTGAGCATAATTTGTTTTTAATGTATGGCTCCAGCAAATTTTCTCTCTTTCTCTCCCCCCTGCCCTNCCCCGACTCACATTTATAATTAATTCCTAAACTGATAGTGCCTCAGCAGAGGAGGAGGGCCTGAACAAGGTATCCTCAGGGAGGCAGAGGAGCTTAGCATCTGCGATTAACTTTGTCTGCACACCCATCCCCAGAGATCACGAGGGACATCCAGGAATGAAGCACCCCAAGGATGCATCCAGCCCTGACACAGCAGAGATACCTACCGTGCCTGCTTAACGCGGCTTCAGCTTGCCTCTTGCCCAGGGCTGACAAGTCTCTGTGGGCCAAGTGAGATGTCACAGCACGTCCAATGGGTTCCTCTAAATACGTCTTCACTTCTCCCTGCCTGGCTTTTCCCTGGGGTTTTGCAGCCTGGCAGGGTCTGGAGGCAGGTTCACACCACCCTCTCCCAGGCTCGGTTGCTGCAGCAGGTCCCTGGCTCTGTCTGTAGGGTGGGAGCATGCTCTGGAGAGGCCACTGGTGCCTGAAGACACACAGGCTGCTCCCCCTCACAGCAGCAGGTCCTGGCACAAGGCAAAGCCTTTAGCCACAGGTGCTGTTGGCCCTGCTGCACAGACCCTGCAAGGCTGAAGGCAGTCACTACAGCAGTGATGCTGGGGCTGAATCGCTTCTCTGGGCCTCCCAAGCCACAGCTCAGAGATGCTGAACAGAAAAACTCTCTGCACCCCATCTGCACCCCTGTCCTCACCGTGGGGGCTGTGGGGATAAAGATGCTCCTCTCACAGCCCGGAGAGCTGTTCAGCACCAGCAGGGCCAGCAGCTGATTTATGCAGAAATTACTATTCAAATCCACCACCAGACACGCTAGCCAGGGCACAACAGGACTATGCCAACCAACCTCCTCATTTTCACCACTACCTTTATGCTTTTAAGAGGGTGCAATAGCCAGGGACACCCAAAACACCCTCATGCAGCTTCCCAGAGAACCAAGGGGAAAAAAATCAAATCCCCAACTTCCCTTTAAAAAGCAAGTCAAGGAGGGAAACAGCTGCTCCTAATAACCCAATCCATCAAGCCAGCACTGGCCCCGTCACTCGCCTCCTAAAAGCTCCTGATGATCAGTGATTATCAAAGCTGGCCGTGTGCATTTTGATCAGGCACAATCAAAGCTGAGTGCAGCTGAAAGAGCCATAAAAGCCTGTGCAGAGCAATTGGTATGGAGCCCTGGCTGGGGGTCAGGCTGGGAGCTGGCTGGCCATGGGCTGAGTTCCTGCCCTTGCCAGCCTGCAAACAAACAGCTTGCTTTGGAGCTGAATGTAAAAGAGGAGAAGTGCAATGGGTGTCTGTGAGGCTTCACTGGCAAGGAAAGTAAAAAGATCTTGAGGGATGGCCTCAGTCAGGGAGGTCCCCCCAGCACGTTGGGAGACGTGACCTACAGGAAGGGATGAAATTCATCACAGGTGATGGGTCTGACCCTGCATCACACATACAAGCAGGGGCAGGTGAGGCACAGAAATTCCTCCTCATAACCCAATCACCACACTGCAGGCAGCCCCCATTTGCCTGGCCTGAGATGTAGCACTTTGCTTGTAGTTCTTTTTTTTTTATTACTATTATTCTGGTGAAAACATTTTGGTTTTCAATCAGAAAGATTTTGCTGGAGAAAACATGGGGCCAACTTTCAATCTGAATTTGCTGGCTCTTTTCCTGAGGGCTAAAGCTGGTGCACGTGCGGGGAGATCCCTAGGGCAGTCACTGAGAAAATATCCCACCCTCTTGATAACAGCTGCTGCCAGGACAGTATGGGCTGGAAAACAGTAAGGGAAACATGGCCTGATTTGGCCACCGAATTATTTGAGACTAATGAGTTAATTTATTCCATGCTCAAAAGTCTTGTCTGTAAATCCAAGTTAATGCAAGGAATAAAATTCACTTGGAAAAGGAGTTACACAGCCACAGCTCAATAAAAGGCCTGGCAAGTAGCATGGTAGAACGAGCATGATGTTGTCTGGGCATCTATTTAGTGCAAATGCAAATAAGATCATAGTAATTAGCAATTCATAAAGAGATGAATATCAGGCAATTAAGTAAGTGGCTTGAGGCGTGCTAGTTGAAATGAGGTCTATGTGGTGATTGTGAACTGCGAGCGGGGGTCAGTGGCTGCCCAGGAGTTGGGTGTCTGGTTGCAGTGATGAGAAACACAGGCAGGGCTGCTGCTTTGATGTGTGATTTCATATTCCTAGCTTCGTGTCCCCAGTTTTGTGTGCCAGGTTAGCCACTCTTCTGCTGAGAGAAAGCTCAGGTTTGAAATGGAAACCTCCTCTGGTGCCAGTGTGGAGCTGAGACCATGGGGGGAAAAAGATTACAAAGGCTTGCTTTTCCTTACAGAAGGCTCTTTGGATTTCGGGAGGTGTTTGGTGCAGCTCAGAGGACCGATTTTCAGCATTTCATCTCATCTCATTAGAGCTTCCAGTTGTGCTAAAGACCGTGCTGTTATTTCGAGATTGCACCACATCTGCTGCAGCACTGAGGTCTGGGAGGAGATGAACAGGGCTGAAATGGGGAGACAGAAGAGAAATGCCAGCAGGATTTGAGCTTTTCACACGTTTCCACCATATGGATACGTGATGCCATGTCAGAACAGAGCACTGCAGCTCTCAACCTCCCCCCTGCCCCTTGCCAGGCTCCGGCCATGCACTGTCCTCCCTGCAAGGGAGAGGGGGGAAACAAGAAAGTTGCCCAAGGTTGTGGAAGGAGCCAATGGGGAGGCTATTTCAGCAATATTAGCACATCCTTTAATTAGCATATGTGTCTGGGACACTGTGAGTGCTTGAGACAGAGGAAGAAGAGGGGTCTTAGCAATCAGGCAGGCACATGATGCTCAGGACTGGCACATCCCCTTTACAGTGCCTTTACATCCCCTCTCTGCCTTTGGGCTGTGCCTGGTCATGGAGACACAGAGTGCCTGCAGGGTTAGCAGTACTCGTAATTAGCAGTTAATGCATTTGACTCCCTGGGCTTGATTATTTCAGTGTGATTAACAGGACCTGTAGGACGCCGCTGCAGACACAACATCGCGTGCTCCCTGCCTGCTCGCAGCAGCAGGTACTCAGGTAGGACGAATGGGGCTGCCTCCTCTCTGCTCTGCATGCCAGGCATGTGTTGTTTGTGGAGGGCCTGGTGCTGGAATCATAGCATGGTCTGGGTTGGAAGGGACCCCAAGGATCATAGAGCTCCAACCCCCCTGCCACAGGCAGGGGCACCACACTCCACGCCTGGAGCTACACA
>VZTU01003058.1:22923-38234 GCA_013400835.1 Zapornia atra | reverse complement strand
TTTTTAATCCTGGGAATTTTCTGACCAGCTCCAGCTGCCTCCTCCGTGTGGCTGTAGCCAGCAGCAGGCTTAGAAACATCAGGCTTAATTAAAACAATCTTTTATGTTCTGATGCAAGCCTTATTTCCTCTACCTGGTGAGAAATGGCTCTCGCCTCAATCAGCAATTGAAGCCTGAGATTGCTGCGCTGAGCAGAACGGCTGCCACTTTCTGTTAATTAAAGCTCAGCTTCGGGCTCAGCCCAGGCAGCCCGGAAGCAGCTCCCAAAAGTTTGTCTCTGGCCTTGCTGGAGCAGCAAAGGGGTACAGGTGATAACAGCATGCAGGAGGAAGCCTGCCAAGCGCCATCCCACTCCCACGACTTCTCCTCACCCGATTTCTGCACTCCCACTGGATGCCAGAGACCATCATGCTGTTTGGGAGGTGCTTCTGCCCCCAGACAGGTTTCTGTGCTGGGCACAGCACTAACCCCAGGTGTCTGGGAGCAGATATCCTAGTTAGGATGTTTGGAGGAGGCCGACATTCCCCAGGGTTTGGTGTGAGGAGAGTGAGGGAGGAGTTTCTCTTGGCTGGCAGATGGCTCTGCCCAGGCCAGCTCTAAACAAGAGTTAAGGCTGAAATGATGGGATCAGTAAAAACAAATTTACAACAGTGGAATAAAATTACTGAAAGACAAGTGCAACATTATGCATCATTAAGTCTCTGATAACAATAAAGATTCCCTCTCACTGCATCAGCACCTTGCTTAGCTTCTTTCTTCTCCCGTGAAGCTGCAGTACCTTTCTATTATTTTTAGACTCGGTTGCTTTCTGTAACTATTTATCTTTACCAGTCTCCAACGGGGGAAGGTGAAGGTGGAAAGGGTCCTTTCATCTGCACCATCCCAGCTGGAAATGGCCTTGCCCTATTCTGTTGCCCCAGCACACGCCAGCCCATGAGATGGCAGGAGGTCATTGTGCTGAAGGTCTCTTGCACTCACCTACAGCAGATACCTTCACCAAGAGAGTTGAGCTCACTGACCTGCTGCAGCCCCCTGAAGACACCCTTCATTAACATTTGCAGTGAAGTGGTAGGGTCAGCTGGGGGCTTTGAAAGCAAACAGGCTGCTATGAACAGGCTCAGGAACCTTCAGCTGAGGAGAGGCAGGAACGCCTGTACAGTCAAACCAGAAGCTATCTCTCTATCACCAGGATGGCCATGCCCTGACTCCTCTGGTATTTGGGGAGGGTTGCATGGGACTGGGAAGAAACTCTTCTGGTTTCATCACAGAGCTTGTGGTGGTACATTTGTCACCATGGTGCCCAATTCAGCCCTGAAGATACTCACCCCGGCAGCTGTGAGTGATGATGTGTGGGAGGTGTTGGTGCTGACTGTCTTTTGGCAAAGGCATGACATTCTGCCTGCTGGCCTCAGGACCTCAGGGTTTCATTCACAGTTTCCAGTCCCAGACCAGGGACTATGCAAGTGCGAGGCCAGAGGAGCCTGCATCCTGCTCTGGGGCACCCCAAAAATCCCATGCTCGGGCAGTGAGGACAGGGCAGAGCTGCAGCCAGTGCCAGCCATTGAGATTGTGGCTAGAGACCTTTGTGGAGAGCCCCAGTGTCATCTCAAGACCACCATTCTCTCTCCTGGCAACCTCATTCCTTCTCACCACGTGTGTTCAGGCCATGCAAACTGCAGGAGAAGAGGCGAGGAGCTGTTTTCTGGAAACGTTTGCAACATGTGGGCTCTTGCTTTGCTCCAGAGAGCAACTTTTCCACCAGCCAACAACAACAGCCCCACCAGCAGGTTTCAATCAGATGGAGCTTCGCATAACTGAGGAGCCCACAGGATCCCACACCATCCTTCCACTGGCTCTTTGAGACTGCCCACCTCTTCCAGCCAAGGCTTGGCAGTTCCAAGTCTGCTCCAACCCCCAGCACCCCACAGCTGTGGCCCTGCAAAGCCACTGTCATCCAGCACAGACTCCCTGCCTTGCAGTGCCCCAGACGATGCCACCTCATCCTCGTCTTCTCAGAGGAGGCAAGGTGACAGCGCAGGGCTGAGGTTTCAAATGCAGCATGGCCCCATGGGGCCCAGGGGAGAACGTGGTGGGATGGCTGGACTGAAGATGTGGACTGAGGGAAGAGGGTCTAAAACTGTGTCTTGGGAAGCAGATGGGATGGTCTGTCCATTGTAGCTGCCACTGGCATCGCTGGCTTTTGCTTCTGGTGTAGAAATAGCCTCTCCCATTACTGGAGCAGAGCTCAGAGTGAAGAGAGGACCTGGAGTGATTAGCAGCAGTCTTAGCAGACAGCCCCAAGCTATGCACCTTCATCCACAGGTCCTACTGTGTGGCATGTGCCCAGAAGCTGCCTGACACGCCTTGCTCGGGGGATGAAACAGTTCCCAGATTTGGGATGAGAGAGGAGGTTTGAAAGTCACTGAGGACAGTGATGTCACCTCCAGAGTTGTGGCCATGATGTGCTTGCAAGGTCATTTCACCTCGTGAAGCCCCTGCTCTTGTGGGACCCTATGTGGCAGGAAGACTCCCCTACTCTCTCCCAGGAGTATAATGGAAATTTTCAGGGCTTCTAGTCTTTGTCCCTGCAGAAGTTAGAATTGTTCCAGTTGTCTTTGGGAAGAGCAGGCAGGAGCAGTGCTTTGCAGCTTCAGAGAGGGAAAGGGTGTACCATGTCCCTGGGCAGGAAAGGAGCACACAGCAGTCCTGTTACCATCACCCAGGTGACTTGTCATTCCTTCAAGCCTCCATAACTCACCTTTGGGCTGAATTTGTTTCCTGACCGTCTTCTAGCAAGCTTGGCCACACTATCAACTACTCCTCATCTCTTCTTGCTATGGTAGCCCTGACCTTTCTGAGCCCATCAGAGACCATGTACACCTCCATGAAACACGGGGTAGCTCAGGGTACCTCCACGCTCCTCAGGGTACCTCCACGCTCCTCAGGGTACCTCCAAGCTCCTCAGGGTAACTCAGGGTACCTCCATGCTCCTCAGGGTACCTCCATGCTCCTTCACCTCTTCAAGGCTTTTGCCTAGATGAAGCAGAGACTTCTAAGGAGAACTTTTCCTGCTGTGTTTTGCCAAGTGCACACATCCCATTCCCTGCAGAACCAGAGCAGCTCTGCTCTGCAGACGCCAAGGGAGCCTTGAGCTGGCACTTCACTAGCAAACTCCATCTGAGCTAGGGAGAAACCACAGCAGCACCCAGGTGCTGTGCTCCCGACCTCCACAGCTGCAGGACCGACTACAGAGTCAGGTCAGATATATCCACAAGAGAAGCAATTGCAGAAACACCCTCCAATCCCAAATACAGCTGGGAGGCATGTGCTTGCCCCTGCATTCTCTAGAAAGTCCTTGAAGGGCTTATCTATCCCTAAATATTCCTCAGAGATCCCCTTGCCAAGCACAGGCCAGGTCTACCCTACTTAGTGCGCCAGAGCTGTTGTCAGAGCTGACACCACTCAAGATTTACTCCATCCTGCGTGGAAGGAAAGTCCAAACCCTCACATCTGAGTTAATGAAACAGTCTGAGGAGACAATAGTTCCTGGCGCTGCAAGAGCCTGCATTAGTGAGCTGGGGTTACAGAGAGCTGTGATCAATAAATATGTTGCCACGGCTTTTCGGAGCATCCATCACTTGTCAGGAAATGCATTTAGGCTAATACCTGCAGAGGGCATAAACCAGCCATAGGAATTAAAACCTGCCACATGCCAAATGGTAATGCACAATTTAATGATCACAGGATCTGATAAATAAGCAAAACTGCGAAATGAATAAATACACTCTGGCATCAACATCTGCAACCCAACCTGGCCGCATTTAGAGTCTCGAGATTAACCTGCAAGGTGCTCCTCTGGGCTCATCTGTTTGCAGTAGATGGGCAGTGAAGGCAGCAGCCTGCAGCCCTTTCCCAGGAGACCCCAAAGGACTTCCAGACCTGGCATTTCTTGGCAGCTGAAGCACTGGGGTAAATGTGAAGCTAGCAAAAGTCATGTGCAGGGAAGGAGGCGGCAAAGGTCAGGGCAGTGGGGTCATCTCCATGCCCGTGCCGGGCAGAGCGACATAAGGAGGCACTGAAACTGAAGCAAAGAAAAATCAGTCTGGACAGCAGGAAAGATGGGAGCAAAGGATTAGTTCTGACTGACAGGCATGAGATGGGGTGAGGGGCGGATTTTGTGAAGACCATAGCTGCAAGGCAGGCTACGGAGACCTGAACCTAGGCAAGAGGCTCTGGACACGCTCTCCCTCCTCATCAGATTCAGCCTATGCTTCCCTGACCATCACCAGTGCTGCCCAGGACCCTCGCTGCACTGTCCTGGAGCAGGTAGGATCAGGCAGAAGGAAGGGAGCTAGCAGTTAGTGAGAAGTAACCCCTTACAAGAGTGGGATGAGAGGAGAGAGACGCTGCTGAGAGTGTTGCTCCTGTCATGCTCCAGCACCTATCCAGGGGAAGGCTCGGCACAGGGAGGGGAGGATAAGCAGCATGAAATTAAGGAGGGGAAATTTTCAGGTCTGTAGCAAGAAGAAAAAAAAAATCTTGACAAGAAGATTTATGAGTCTGTGGAGAAGTTTCTCCCAAAGAAAGCCTGGGACATTTGAAACTAGATTAAACAGCGAATCCAGAGATGCAGACGGGGAACACATTTGCGCTGCAGGAGAGTTGGACTAGAGGGAGCCAAGTGAGGCACTGCCCATTGCTAATTTATTCCTGATCTGTTGTGTTATCTATTCATGCTCTCTCACCACATCCATCATCTGACTCTCTCTGGTGCTTGCAAACATGGAAGTGGACCTCCTCGGACAGCGGGGATCAGGGATCATTAAACATCCCCCTCTGTCTGCTTCAAGACCAGCTAAATCTCCTTGGCAGCATCAGCAGCTCAAGTGCAGCCCTGCTCTTCCTGTGTCACAGTAGGGTGAGCACACTAGCCTTCATGAGGTGGTCAGCAGGGCTTCAGGCAGAGCTATTACAACATATGCAAGGAGATGGGATGTAGGGCAGCTGCAATTTGGGCAACCCCCACATCTCTAGACCATAGTCATTAAAGATAAATGGCTACAGCAGCACTCAAACTTCATGGGGGCAGGAAGAAAAGGGCCATGTACCTTTAGGATTGATGTTGGGCATCTGTTCCTCAAAACCATGCTGAAGGCACTGTCTCACTTCAAGCCACACTGTCAGTCACCATGATCAGGACCGCCTCCATCTCCTGGGGCTCACCACATCAGGTCCTACCTGCAGCTGCCCTGGGCACAGCCTGGCCAGCACATGAACCAGAGACCTTTGCTGAGCTCACCTCAGCTCTCTGTGGGCCCAAGCTATCAGGTCACACCAAGGCCTCCTCAGCCAGCCTCTGCTGCAAGCTCGGTCAGGAAAACCTATGCACAAGAGGTGGAAGTGGGGAATCCACCACCACCAGAGCACAGCTGCCTGAGCCAAGCCCTTCATGTGAGGAAAGTGTAATAGCTTCGGTTCAGTAGTTCAGACTCTCTAGTGCTTCTGCTGCTGCAGATAACAGCCTGCTGCTAGAGAGCTGAGACCCTGTGGGAGCTCATGAGGTGATTCAAGGCTGCAAAAGGTCTCAGGTTTGGCTTTGATGCCCTCCCAAGTGCTGAAGCTATTCCCTGAGTAGCAACACAGGCCTGCCCACAGTCCTGCCCCACACCCTTTGCTTGTCCCTCCTTGGGCGCCGCTAGTCACGCCACGGCACAGCGAGGCCGTTCGCAGAGCCGATACTGCTGAAATGAACCTGGCACACCCCACCCCCCAAAAATAAGGGCTTTTTCAGCCAGAGCAGTGCCATTAGTGGGCTCACCATGCAGTCACAAGGGCACTGGGTGATGCAGGATCCAACGGGGTGGGATTGTGTCTGGTAGGAGGGCAGTATGTGACAACCCTCTCTCAATTTATGCTGCTCTGTTGTTGTTGCTTCCTACAGCCGACATCTGCACGGCCTTTCAATCAGTCTGCGCCCTCACTGCCCCCGCACACCACCACCATTAAAGACACCTAAGGAACACACACTGCCTTTCCTAAAGAGCCCTTGGAAACATTTGCTAGGGCAGAAAAATGCAGAAGAAAAAAATCTTGAAACCCACCCACAGCACATGCCTTTGAGCTGGGCCCTGTGAGCCAGGCCCACTGTTGCTCTTCGGCTGCTTGCTTGCCTTCCTTCAGAGAGCGCATCCCCTGTCTTGCAAACACCCTCACTCCTGTGCAATGTCACCTCCAGCTCTCACAGCACACTCTCCCTGATTTGATTACACCACAAGCAGTTTGCTTTCTGATTAGCCCTCTACTCCCCTGCTGCAATGCCCAGGACTGTCCTGTCGCAGAGTTGCGGGTGGTTAACAGCTCTCCAGCCTGACCTCCATCAGTCCATCAGTCTGCTCTGTCACCATCCCTCCCCAAGCCAGGGGTAGAAACATGCCTTGGTCATCACTGGGATGACAGCTACACACACATTTCTGGGGAAGATTTGCCTTTCCCTGTCCATCTCCACCTAAAACTGATTTTTGACCCCTGGGAGTGTCAGGCTACGCCAAAGAGGCAGGATTTCCATCTCTTGGCATCCTCAGCATCAGTACCCTCTGAGAGAGCTGCAAAAGCTGTAGACCCTGTTTGTGGCTCTCTGCCAAGTCCCCTTCCAGACTGTGCCACCTACGTGGAATAATTTTGGAAGCCTCTTCTGACACCATGTAATCAGGCAGTGAAATGTAAGAGGGAGCTCTCATTCCTAGCTCCTGTGTCATGACAGGTGAGGAATTAGGAAAAATTATAACCCAGCACAGATTCAAATGAGAAAATTGCCCCCTGTCTTTCCAGGACCCTCATCACTACAAACACAGAAGTGCTGCCTTCCCCTCCCAGCCTCAGCATGTAACAGCAGAAGGGAGATGGGTCTGAAAACACCTTCACAGCCCCGAGGCATCTATATCTGCCACATGATGGAAGCTGTGGATTCCAAAGGCATGTGGCATGGCCATCCCTGATGTGTAGCAGTGGGATGGAAAGAAAGCAGCCCCCAGCTCCCCATGCTGCCTGTGGTGCATGATTGAGGGCAGTGGTCATCCTGCTGATATGCCCACACCTCGAGAAGTGCTGCCCAGCTACACATTCATGGCGTTGTGTGCATCTGTCTCACCAAACATCCCCAGAGTCCCAGCAGCAAAGGAATGAACAAATTTAGAGATATTAATGTGTCTTGCACAAATACAGAACAGATGTTCCTGCAAGAACCCGAAAAAATACATAATTAAGAAATAGATAGAGGAATCCTGTTCCTTTGTACTTTGGGCTTTTTCCCTGGAAAGGCTGTCAAGAGCCTGAAGGCTGCGTCAGTGGCTCCCTGCAATGTCTCAGCATGGGACGAGTGAAAGATCCAGGATGCACCAACCCCCTTTTGGGATGAGTTATCCAAAAGCTGGACTCTTTTATTTGACATCTGCTGCAAGCGAAGCCAACCCAAGGAAGGGAAGAGCTCTTCTGTTTCACCATCTTGCAGTAATTCAGGATAATCGAGGGAAAAAAGCACAAAACAACCCCAAAGCCCGAAGGAGCGGGGGAAGAGAGAGCAACTCACAAGAAGAAAAGGAATCAACCATTCCTAAACACAGAGCGGCAGCACAGCCAAACCAAACAGTAATGATTCATTGACCTGTCTTCACCCTTCGTTTTTCCTATAATGAGCAAAGAAACCACAGAAATGTGGAGCTGAGGTCTCTCTCTGCTCCCAAGGAACAGGGAGGAGGATGTACAAGTCACCGCTGCCCTTTGGCGGGTTCCATCATGGTTCAGCTCCTGTACACTCAGTCCAGCCTCACTGTCAGCCTCCTTGCCCATCTCACCTCATCTCAATTAATCCGCCGTGCTCATTACTGCCTCGCTGGCCCAGGCTTGCTTTCCCCCACCAACTGCACTGTGGAGATGGAAGTCTCCACAGGTCTCTGCTTCTGACTTTGGTGGGGCCAGCTGGACAACAGGCAGGCGTGCTCCCCAGCCAGCTGCACTGGCAGCCCGGCCTGCTGTCACCGGAGCCAGCGGTGGAGCCTCCTCCGTGCCAGGCGTGAGCGGCGTTGGCTTGAGAGCAGATGCAGAATCCATGTGGATGTCCCAGCTGTGCACAGACCACCGGGCAGCACCCTCCATCCAAAAGCCAAAGATCCATGGCTGGGGCCCCCTGGAGAGGGAGAGGGGCTGAAGACCAGAGCTCAGCTGGCTTGTTGGACATGACAGAAAGCCTGAAAACCACGGGTGGACTTGTATTCTGCAAACAGCTGCAAGAGCTCACGACACTTCTTCCCCCACCCCAAAGGTTCGGAAGCCCTCGTGCTCCCTGCCTGCAACGCAGTCAGGGAAGGGGTTGTGCTCTCCCTTCCTGAGCCACATCACACAGAGCCCACTGGGTAGAGCTCAGTAGCAGATTTAAAAGGTGGCAGACCCCCACCCTGGACAGTAGGGCTGATTCCCCAGGAGTGCTGCAAGACAGCAGCCTCTAACAAGGGACAGTAGAGAGCAACAGCATCATCTTACTCACCTCCTGGACCCCAGAACTGCCTTGCATCCCCAGATGAGCTCCCCCAGACAGTATGGAGGTCACCTATGGCCCAGGCCTTCCAGGAGAGGGGTGTCCTTAAAGGCTTTGGGATGTTGCCTTCCTCATTCCACCACTGTGTGATGGAGTGTCAGGGAGTGTCCACCACATCTTTACACTGTAGCCTGCAGAGGAAGGACAATTCAGTGTTTGTCAAGGTGTCTCTGAGTTGATGTTCGCTCACTGATTTTTTTATGCATCTTGAAAGGCTCAGAGCCCTCCTTAAACCAACAAGTTTCTTCTCTCTGTCCCACCAGAAGGTTGGTAGCCTCCTGAGGCTTGCCAGCAGGTGAGCAGCTCAGAGCTAGATCGAATCCCAGGGGATCCCAACCCAGAAATTCAATCAAGGGATGGGAAGTCCATTTTCCAAAATGGTTTCATCCCAAGGGTGCATCCAGAGCCCACTAAATCCCATCATGGGGGAATCACAGCAACCAGACAGCAGAGACCTCCTCTCTACAGAGACACTGCAGGAGACAGGACTATAATCTGAGTGTGTCACCAAGGAAGGTTTAATCTCAGTCTCCATCCTTTCTCAGAATATCTGCATCCCTTCCCCTGTGGCAGCAAGGAGCTGGCCTCACTACCCTGTCATTCAGTAGCCCAGGCAAGGCATTGCATGGGTCTCATGAGGACTGGTCCTGCCAACTAGCTAATGATGTCCTCTCTTGTTCAAAGCCGTGCTCCAGTCACTGCAGCCCTTAAGGGATATGAAAAAAATTCAATCAGATCCAGCAGCTCAATAACACTTTGCCTTGGACTTCTGCAGACAAGCAGCAAGGACCAGAGGGAGCAGTAAGAGATGCAGGAGAGCTGAAGTGGGGCATTCCTCCTGGTTATATTTCATTTTGATGCTGTATCTGCAGCTTCCCATTTCAGCCAGGGAGAAAAGAGACAAATCGCTGAAGACAAGGTGCTTTATGAGAGTTTAGTTCCCCCGTTCCGTGGCCCCTGGGGGGTCCCCCCTCACTGCCCCCAGGCCTCTGAGTGAACGTGAGGTTTGCAGAGGTTGCTTACCTGCTCTGGGTGGAAATACAACTGTTTGCTCAGCTTCTCGGGGTGGGGGGGGGCTGGTTATCTTGTTAGATTTGTAAGAGCATTTAACAGGTTGCTTAGCTGTGTGCCCTTGAAACACCTCAGGCAGCATCTTCCAAATGTACTGCCGGCATCATGCTGGGCTCAAGCTAATTATCTCCATCTCCCAGCAGGATAATTGGCTTGGCCTGGCGCAGTGCTGACCCAGCCGCACGCCTGCCTCCACAGGTACATCTGTGTCTGCCTGCCTCAAAGCCTGGGCAGACACCAACCCGAGCATTGCCCACTGCCCTCCCCTCCCCAGTCCCTTGCTGTGCTCAGATGTGGGGATAGCAAAACAACCACTGTGGAGATGGGCACTTGCCCAGACCAAGACTTCAACTCTCCTGGCACAGAAGCTGTAGTGCCCATCCAGAGGCCAAAAACGTTCCAGGTTTTCAAGGGCATTCTTGACATCTCTTGGCCATCCCCTCTGCCATTCACTGTGCCAAGGATGGAAGAGTATCAAAGGCATGTCAAAGAGTCCCTCAGGGTCATGAGGGAGTTCACAGCTTCCCTGCACTACAAAACACATCCTTCAGGCCCTATCCTTGGGCCATCACAAAAGCTTCTCTTCTTCTCTGCCCTCCTTTATGCTCAAATTGGTGCTACCCAGCCTCTCCTTAACAATCCCCACCCGATTACTTGCTTATCCCTCATTAAACTGATTTTTGCTCTGCAAAGGCACATGTCCAGCAGATCCTTCCATGCTGAAATCCATGTCCCATAGCATCTCCCTGCACTGGGACTGCTCCTGGTCCAACAGAGGAGACAATGGGAATGTGGTCTTTCCACGTTGGGCATGACTGTCCAGGAAGACACTATGATCCATTGCCAAACCAGACTCCCTGCCTTCCCTCCCCATAGGGTCAAGGCTAGTGGGCAGCCCTGGCAGGGCCATCAAAGCAGCTGGGGAAAGGGGCCAGCTAGGAGACAGGATAACCATGTCGAAGGGGGGGGAAACACCCCAAGGAGCAGTAAATGTCACCAGTGCAAACCATGTGTCTTTGTTAGCCTGTTCCAGCTCGTTGCACCTCCTGTGCAATTCATAACCACTTAACAAGGCCGCTGATGGCAAATTAGCCAAACATCAGTAAGCAGGGAATGTGGTCGTCACGTTCATTCCGTTAACTGGTGGCTAATTATCTCATTGTGCCTCCCATCTACTAATTGCAAACTAACTGCCTCCCATAGCCTACCAATATCACTTAAGCTTTAGGAAGGATCCAGGCAGTAGATGCATTTTTCCAGTCCTTTTCATGCTTCTGTACATACCCTTGGAGATACAACTGCAGTGTCACGGAGGTGCCTTCCCCATTTCTGTTGAGGGCGACAGCAGTTCAGAGAGGAGTTTCCTGCATTCCTACCTCAGCTTCATCAGAGGACATTGCCAGTGTCTCTTTGGAGGATGGAGGAGTATGGCTGGGAGCACAGCTAAGAGGCTTCAGGCTATAAGCAGCAGTCAAGCAGTCAGTCAGTGCAGGAAGCGAGGATGATCTTGACCAATGGGTTGCAGATAGGTGGAGTTACAGGGAAAGACAAGGTATGTGGACACCCTGTCCCGTGCAGAGCTGCTTGCTTGGGGTTTAGATGCAGTTTGGGGTCACAGGCCTGGAAACATGGCCCAGAGCAGAGGAGATGAGCTGGCAACATGCATTTGCAGCCCAGAAAGCCAACTGCATCCTGAGCTGCATCAAAAGCAGTGTGATTGGCAGGTCAAGGGAGGGGATTCTGCCCCTCTACTCTGCTTTCCTGATACCCCACCTGCAGTACTGTGTCCAGTTCTGGTGTCCCCAGTACAACATAGACATGGAGCTGTTGGTGTAAGTCCAGGGGACAATCAGAGGGCTGCATCACCCCTCCTATGAAGACAGGCTGGTAGAGTTGGCCTTATTCAGCCTGGAGAAGAGAAGGCTCTGGGGAAACATTACAGCAGCCTTCAGTACCTAAAGAGGCCAACAGGAAAGCTGGAGAGGGACTGGTTGCAAGGGCACAGAGTGACAGGACAAGGGAAATGGCTTTAAACTAAAAGAGGGTGGATTTAGATTAGACATGAGGAAAATTAGGAAAAAGTTCTTCACTGTGAGGGTGAAGACACTGGCACAGGTTTTCCAGAGAAGTAGTGGAAGCCCCCTCCCTGTCAGTGTTCAAGGGCAGGGTCTCCCCAGCTAGTGAAGGGTGTCCCTGCGCATGGAGGGGGTTGGGACTAGGTGATCTTTGAGGTCCCTTCCAACCCAAGCCAGTCCATGATTCTATGAACAGCTGCTTTCTGAGCATGGGAGGTGCTAGAAGGGAAACCCTGGAGATGTTGCACCCAGCTGCATGTGCTGTGCCCCGTACCAGGAAAAACACACTGCAAACACTGTGTTTAGCCAGACACAGACACAACCTGCCCCTGGAACACTCCAAAATGCAGCTCCAGGCAATGCAGCAGGGCCCCACAAGAAGGGCAGTGCCCTTCAGCCGGCTTTTTTTGCTGCACCTTGCCCTCCTCGCCACCTTGTTGTACCCACAGTGTGTCTGATGATGGAAGGACACTCCTGGGCTCCCAGAATTTGGAAGAGCTATTTCTCCACCTGGACCAAGACAGAAGATCTCTCCTGTGTGCGCAAATGGTCACTTGCTGGAAGGAAGAAGCTCTGAGAGGAGAGACAGGAGGGGAAGGACTCCTGAAAGTATCCTTGAGCACCAGGGATAATGAAGTGGGCTTCCTGCCAAATTCTCCAGATGTTTAATTAATACTGTAAGACCCCTGCTCATCTGGCTGATCCCAGTGCAAAAGGATCCCCGGCTCAGCCTCGGCTCTGCGATGGGATGGAGGCAGCCAGCGAGCTGTGGGGCTTGGAGCTCTGCCCACTGGCCCTTCTCCTCCTGCCTGATCTGGGTACCCCATGTCTCTGCCTGCTGAGGAACAGTGAGACACAAAACTCAACATGCAGACCCAAAGGGAGCCACAGCAGGGCTGGACTCCAGTCCTTTGGAGACTCCCATCCCATCCCTGATGACTACTCTCATGGTTTCTAAAGGAGACATGAGGAACAACAGAATGTAGGCAACCTCCCTATAGGTCAAGCCAACGCTGACCTGGCTGGTAAATCCTGCCATCCATGGTGCAGCTTGCCATGAAAACATCTTCCCTTTTGGCTCTGGGTCTTCTGAAGGCATACAAGACTGCATTGGTGTTGGGGACCACTGCTGGCACAGCGCGGCTGGTCATGGGGGACCGCTCAGAGCAGGCCAACAGACTCAAGCATTGCAAGCTGCAAAGTTGCTCATGAAGAGGACAATTCAACTGCTGCACAAGCAAAGGTTGATAGCAAGAGAATTAAAAGAAAGCCTGAAAGATGTTTCTTTCCCAGCTCATCAGCCTTTTTTGCTGGCTGAAGAGCCATTTCTCCCCAAAAGGACCAGAGAAAGGTATGTCATGGATTCTGATGGATACATAATCCCTCTCCTGACAGAGCAGATAAGGCAGAGTTGTCTGCTGTGCTCCACCACAGTAAGGGACCAGCCAACCCACCTATCTGAGGGTTCAGAAAGGAGAGGTAAAGACCTCCTCCTCTGTCAGGAGGGTGGTGGTGAGAACAACTGTGCTCTTGATTTTCAGTCTGCAGGACACCTCCAGGCTGCCTTTCTACCATGGCTCTAGGGGCTCTTTGAAACCCAATTAGCATTTACAGAGCATTTCCACACGGGCTGCTGAGATGAGATTTTTGGCATCAGAGAGGATTTTGTACAGAGCAGCTTGTCCCTCAGCCCACAAAAGGAGTCATAACACTTTGCAGTATCCTCTGAGCCAAAACCCACATGTAACATGACCATCGTATACATGCAGGGATGGCAAAAGTCCATGCTGTCAGTGTTTACTTGGGAAAAGCAAATGACATTGCAATGAGAACACTCTTTGGAGGAATCTAAACCAGATAAAGAGTTGAAGAGATCAAACTTGTTCAGGCAGCACAGCATCTATTGAAGATGCCCTTTGCCAAGTCCTAGCATAGGCACATTCCTCCTTGCAGGAAAAGACATTTGAAAGGCCACTCAGGTTAAACATCAGGGCATGGGAGGAAAGGGGAAAGTCTTTGCACATTGACAGCTTGTCCATCTGAGGAATTAAAAAGAGCACAGGCTCTGGCAGGTTAAATGTAAATACACAATAAGGAAGCCAGAAAAGAGTGTGAAGATTAATTTGCCATGGTCATAAAAATGAATGGTCCCTCTTTCAGCCACAAGAGCAGCAGAGCCTGCAGTCGGTGAGATGATCAGAGGAGGACAAGGCCACAGCAGGACAAAGCAGAGGACCATTTTAATTCAAGCACTGCAAGTAGATTTGGAAAGATTCCATCCTGGAAGCTTACAGTCCATCTCAAAACAAACATGAAGACACGCAACAAAATGACCTTTAAAGGAACTGAGGTGGCAGCAGAAGAGGAGAGACCTTTACCCCTGGTTAGAAAGGGGCAAAGAGGCTGAGATGCATGGCCAACGTCTCAACAGAGCCCTACAAGGATGGAGTGTGGGGACCTGCACTTGCCTTTACATGAATGAGCCAAGGAAGGAGGTAGACAGTCAGACAACATCTCCTGCCACCATCCCATGTTTAGGATGACCTGATTTTTAAAAGCTGCCAAAAGATTGGGCAAAATTCCTCAGCAATGAAATTACAAATTAAATACAGGGGTCAGTGACCCCAGTGGAAATAAACTGCTTGGGACATGCCACACTCAGTAGCTGGGTGCTGCTGCTCCATGTAGCGGGGAGCAGCACAGAAGTAGTAGCAGTTCTCAATAAAGGACAGAAAAACATCAAACATCACCACGTCAACCTGTATCCATGGACAGTGTGCATGCATCTGCTCTCCCAGCTCAGACAGACAAAACGGAGACAGGCCAAGGTCTGGGCCAGCTTCTGTGAAAGCAGGAAGTAAGTTGGGTGGAGCTCTGCTGTCAGGAAAAGAAATTGTGCAAGGTCAGGGAGAGTAACAGTCCTCAAAGGCATGGAAAAGGCATGGAGAAAATAAATACATTTTTCACTGTCTCTTAATAGAAGAAGGAGAGGTCAGCAGGTGAACTTGCTGTGCTCTCACAAGCCCAATGCTTGTGGCAGGCTGAAATACCATATGAGAGAGGGGTCAGGCTTTGTTGGGCATGTTCTTGGCATGGACTAAGGAAGGAGCAAAGACTGTGGGTTTGTCTTCTCTTCCAGCTGGATCTCTGGTCTAACTTGGCTCTGATGTGTTCAAAATGAGCCTGGGCCACTTTACAGAAGTGCCTCTCCTTCTGTCATAGTTCTGCGCGGCTGGGTTCTGAGGGAGAAGGGGGCTCAGGGGGTCTTCTGCAAGGAGCAGCCAGAAGCTCTCTGCAGCCCCCACAGAGCAAACACCAGCCAGCTCAAGGCCGGACCTGCCACTGACCAAGGCCGAGCCCATCAGCGACGGTCACAGCGCCTCTGGGAGTCACATTTAGGAGAATAAAACCCCAAGCAGCTGCTTTTTGCCCCCAGAGAAGGGAGTGAGAAGATGTGACGAGCTGTGCAGGCACCAAGACCAGGGAAGAGGGGGAGGAGGCACCCCAGGTGCCAGAGAGAAAGATGCCCCTGCAGCCCCTGGGGAAACCCATGGTGGGGCGGGGGTCCCCCTGCA
>VZTU01003056.1:54668-66479 GCA_013400835.1 Zapornia atra | reverse complement strand
ATAAAAGCAGATGATAGCTGTTCTTCAGGAAGCACCAGGTACCTCAACATTAGACAGGAAATAAATAAATATGTCTGTAGTTTTGCTTAAAAATATTTTATACATCTATCTAAAATCTAATGTCTTGTAATTAAGGCACTTTTCTGTTCAAAATCTACTATTCTAGATATTCTAGTAATCTCCAGTTAATTAGTAGAGACTGGAGTACATTTATTTGCACCAAAAGTGAAATCCATACAGAAGATAAGTATTTACAAGGTGGAGTTCATTGAGAAAAATAACATCCTTCCACTTTAAACAGCATGAAACTAAGGCTGCACATGAGCCTTAGTACTATCAGAAAGGGCTGTTAATTATTAGGAACTACAGTGACTTATGTTATTCTACATGTGGATGGACACTCTGATAACTGTTTTAGAGTTAAGGAGGAGAAAGCAGCTTCCCTGAAGACTCCATAATAAGACATGTCTTTAACACATTCTCCATGTCATGTTACAAAAGATCTTATGTGTATAACTTTCTTTCCACAAAGATTGATTGGCCAAAGTAACAGCACAAATGTGTCGTATCTGGGCTACTTCAAGGTATCCATATGACATGAGTCAGTCAGCATCATCTGTATCAACTAAAGCACGTTTACATTTTAAAGTAACTGTCAGGAATGATTATTAGATAAGATTGCTTCCAAAAAATTCTGCAGAAATTTGTATAAAATACAGCAATATTTGGTGTGGGTAAACAATTAAGAAAAACCACATAGGCCCCAAAACCCAGTATGCTTGAATGGAAGAAAAATGAATGGAAAACAGAGGGAGATTATCCTGGAAAGTGATAAAGGAGAACATCCAGGCATTGCTGTACACCAACAGTCGAAGGGGGCCTTCCACATACCATGGTAAAGAAAGCAAATTGTGTAATGAAGAGGGGGCAGCGAGGAGATTTGCTATTAGTTATGGCACTAGTGAGATCAATACTAGAATGCTGTCCCAAATTCTGGTTTCCATATTACACACTGCAAAATCTAGTGAGGAGCTACATGTCCTACAGTGAGAGAATCAGACCTCAGTCTACTTGACTGTAAATAAAGATTACATCAGATTTATTTGTATTTCTTTTGATCCACATAAATTCACATAAACAATTTTGCACTGGGATACAAACAGAAGTAATTTTAAAGAAAATAAGACAGCAATCAACATTTGCTTTTCACCATGGGTCATTAGTTTTTCTATCTACTTTGCCACTTAACTTACCTCTTTTACACTATGTGTTACTGCCCACGTCAGGAAAACCCTTGACATCACTTGGAAAGCAGTCAGAACAACAGAAGAGGGAACAATGCCTGGAAGATATTTTGCAATTAGTAAATATTCCTGACTAACAGGGTGGGAGGTGGGGAGATAAAACACAGCTAAGTCAAAGTCCAGCTATTTGAAAGTTCTGGAAGAAAAAGCATTTAATTTTTTTTAATTTGAGAGTATGAAGCCTGTCCTGTGATGTGTTTATACAGCCTAGTGCAATGTAATCCCCTGACAAGACTTTGTGCATCAAACTGCAAATAAAAGCAGTTAGTCTTGCTGCAATCATAGCACATTCCTTAACACATGAACCAGCTGAAGATGAGAACCTCAAATAGCTTCCGGGATACAGTCTTTCAAATAAACCCTGTTTGATTAAAATATCCAAGATATTCTTCATTACTGTGATTTTAAAAGTAAAAGCAATTAAGATGTTTTGCCCAGTATATCCTAAAAAACAGCAGGCAAAAAGTATTTTCAAGAAGCATTAATCTAGTCAATATTCTGATAGATATGAAGTTTGTAATTCCTTCCTGGGAATACAAGGGTTTAAAGAAGAAAAAAAACCCACAAACAAACTCAAGGAATACTTGATGCACTAGTAGGTACAGAAACATTTTAAAGATCTTCTCAAGGAAGCAGATTTCACTGTTTCTTCTAAGCAAGTTCTGAAGTGCTCATTAATCTGGCACTAAAAGGATCCTACACGCCTAGGTCTGACAGAGCACGAATAGCTTTAGACTACAACATTTCTAAACTTCACAGCACAGTTTTATTTTCTTCCAAAAGCATGATAAAGACAAATGAAAGAACAGTTGTAGCCCCTAATACACAGTAAAAAGTGCTTCTAAAACTAATGTGAATCACAGGAAGCAACACAACAGCCTCAGAAAAAATGTAAAAAACAAACTGCAAAGTGGAAAAGAAAGAAAGAATAAGAAAAAACAAAATCAAGTTTCATTACAATTACTTTCAGTCACACAGTTATTATGTTAGTCTTCTTTCAGAACAGAAAGAGGGAAATATCCTATAAACACATTTCTCTTCAGTTTTATCACGTATTGTTCATAATCTAATTTCTGTTGTAAAACCTCAGGGCAGAATTTCTGTTACTCAGACAACACATAAAGCCGTGCTATAAAATCCAACAATCTGCACTCATTAAAGGCTCATGCCTATGATATAGCAGACATTTTCTTTTATATAATTTAGATCATCCCTTCCTAAGCAAGCTAAACTAACTTTCTTGCAAAGCAAGCTATAAATACGCTAAAGAGACTGTATAAGAACCATCCAGGATTATCTCACAAGACAGAAAAAGGTTCTTCATTACAGCAGGAGAGTGCCAATCTATGCCAAAAACAGGAGATCAACGTAAGCAACTTGCCAGTTACAATTCATGTAAATTTTACTAGCCCCTAATTATTTACTCATTGCCCTGGAACTGTGCCCAACAGGTAATTTCAAACTCTGAATTTTTAAAAACATCTGTCACCACTTCTCCAACACTGCACATGCTGGAATGGTGCTTGACCGAGGGTGCAGGTCCAGAACCAAGCAGCAAGTAAGGCATGCCCAGACCTTTTCCAGGCTCTGGACTAAGCATTCCACCTCCAACAGGAAATGCTCCAACTCACAACAAGTACCTCCCCTCTCCCAGCAAGTTCCTGCATAGCTTACAGTTGGAGCCCTTGTATGCCTCCTAACTGAGCAGGCTAAAGCAAAGTGCTGACTTTGGCTTACCAGAGAGTTCCTGGTAAACATCACTATGTCAGGAAGGCTGGTGCTGTAGTGATTCTGTAGGCTGAGCCTATACTCACCAAAGCCTTCTTGCTTTTCTTCTCCACTGCCTTCAAAAACTCCCTGTACTACTACTGCTTCTTCATTTTGGTGGCTCCTATCACCTCTTTCCATACCAAGTTCCTCCAGGCAGAAGTCTTCCATCTATCAGTGCCATTCATACACTTGGATTGTGTACATTCTACAAGTCAAGGGATTAAATGTTCACTTCTCATTTGCCTGTCCACAATTCCTCCTCTTGATCTCTGGGCTACATGTTACCTCCTCTCTACATAGAGCTCTCCTCCATTTTTAAAGTCTTTGCCATATGTCAAAGTTCTGTTCTCAACCATGCTCGATCCCCCTATCAATCTTTGTATTTTGAAGGACTTGCTTCACAAATGCTAACATTTCTGATTCTACTGTAAGGATGTGGAGAGAAAAGGTTATGCTGATACACATGGCCATCTGCCACACACAGGCTCCTCTACTGACAGAGAATTACAGCTCTAGTTGTAGCAGTTAAACAGGGGCAAAGGAATCTGCCAATTTCCTGTCTCTCCTTGCATAGAAACTTAATATCAGAGTCAGTAGGACTACAGCAGACATCAGCAGAGTATCCAACTGTGCAAAAACCTCTCATTTGATTTAGTTGACAAATATTTCCATTAACAGGAAAAAAAAAAAATCCATGGGCAGTTATAATAAAATAAGTGGGGTTTTGGTAAAAAACTTTGTTAGGATAAGCAAGCAGATAGAGATATAACGGTATAAAGTGTTCCAACATTCCACTAATGGCTCTTTTCACTAATATTAAATTGTGTGACTGAGGATAACATGGGCTAAATGGATCCACATCTCAAATCAACTGAGCCAGGATTAGCAGCTCTGCACACAGAAAAGGCTGGTACAGTCTCTTCTTTGCTGTTATGCACCATGCTGAAGGCAAAACACGGGACACTGTCCTGCTAGTCACTGATTTGTGAGGACATATACTCTAAGGTGTGAGGAAAATATAATCCAGTTTCGGGTTTGGTGGTGAGTTTTTTTGGGGTGGGTTTTTTTTTTTTTAACACTTTTTCTTATATTTCTTACTAATGAACACTGGCATCTGCACACAAGATTATCTTAGCCAAACAATAGAGCATTATAGATTTAGGATGGTAAAATAGCATTTATTTCATTTGCAAGTATTTTTTGTCCCACACTGATATTTAACTTTTCCTTCTTGCCATTTGTTAAGTAAGACTTGAAAAACTTCACATTATTCATTTTTGACAAATGTTTTCAAAGTAGGTATGGTTTATTCTGGTAAGAAGCAGTAATGGAGATGTAGTAAAATAAAACAATATTCAAAGGACTACCTTGGGAGCACAGGCAGCTATATGTTACACAGAGTTTACTCTGAAAAGCCTTTACATAATCATTAATTTATTGGAATGATCTGCACATAGCCTAAACCCCATCCTTTATAAGGTAACATTTTCATAGGAATTACTCAGGAAGGTCAGAAATACTTCATCAACTACAGAATTAGACTGCCCTCTGGTGACAAAGTTATGTATAAGATTTTACATTTTCCAACCATCACCTTTGGTTATTAAAAAAACAGTGAATCTTTTGCACAGGAATTCAGTATAAACCTACTTTTACTATAGTCATACAGCCTCCAGAGTGTGGATTGTTTGCACGATACGTGAACAATAGCAGGTTCGTAGCTACAGCTTTAGGAACCTTAATGCCATCTTGCTTTTTAAATAGTAGCTAGCAAACATTCAGATAGGAGCTCAAACACATTTAAAGTCACAAGCCCACCTAGCTGAATATAAGAGACTGTCTCTTTGTGAAGACTGAATTGTTTAGAAAAAAAAAAAATCAGAGTTAAGCAAAAGTACTGCTCCCTTTTACAGTGCGTTTGCTTTGATCTTGCAGAGCTTGCAATACACAGAATCACAGAATTGTCTTGGCTGGAAGAGACCCTTTAGATCATCTGTGAACAAACCACCCAAACCCTGAGACCAAACTGTGAGTTACTCATGATGACTAACAAACCAGACAAAGTGCAATCCCGTCACTCAGACATGAGGCTCTTCAGGTTGACTGAACCACGACACTGCTCCCGACCCCAGACCACTTGCACAGATCTGAGCTCCTGCTACCAAGCTAACAAACCAGCCACACAGTACAGGCTAACATGAATTGTCAATTCTTAAGGAATTCTTAATCTCCAAAACAGCTCCATTAAAGCACAGCTGAATCTGGGATAAACACTGGCTACCCTTTCCTAATTTTACATCTGCGGATGTGGGCAAAGTTCTAGTTCATTAAGTGTTTTTTATTGAAATTTACATTACTTCCAGCTAGAAGTATTTATCTTGAGGAAAGACAGTTTGGTACAGAAGATTACAGGATGTAGAGATGAAGAGTAATAATCTACTACAAAACATTTATAAACTGCTCTAAGATTTATAGCATTAGAAGGATCTCCAGGTAAAAACAGAATGTCAAGTAATTGAAAATCTATCACACTCTTTTGGGGATTTAACTTGTCAAATTTTTTAGTAAAAAAATCGGAATGTGCTTCAAGGAAAAATTTGTGAGTTATACAAGAATTAAATCTGGCAATTCACAAACCATAACATTTTTAATGTTAATATATTGCCAAAACTGCAGTCTTCTAGAAAAATAATAAAGCTGAAAATCTCCAGGCTTACCGAATGCACAGTGCAGAATCTAGAACAAAAAAGAAAAAAATCAAATCACTAACATTTCAAATGAAGCAATTCAGAAATACATTTAGTTCTATCACAGACGTTTAACATTCAATATTTGTGTTTCAAATATTAGGCTTAATATTTAGAGCTCTGCTGCCCAAGCTAAATAGCAGACAGTAAGCTCCCTCACCATTCACTAAAAGGAAAAATTCAGCATTTGTGCAAGGTGTATTTCTTCTGTTTGCCTTCAAATCAGTCTATAAATGCTAATGAAAAAACCCAACTACCTACTAAGGACTGTTCAAAAAAGGCTGCCTTATTTCTCCTAAAGAAAACACTCATGCAAGTATTAAAAGCTCTAGAGAAGAAGACTACACCTACCTCAAGCAAAGCTCCAGTTTGGAAGAATTTCAGGGGCTTTTCTATGGAATAGTAAAGGCTATGGTAGCTACCTTTAGCCAAGTATGCTCGGACCAGACCAACTGCAATAACGAGCCATCTGAAAGAGAGAAAAAAGTCTAAGATGAGGAGACATTAGGCAGAGCATAAATGCAAAGAAATCCTTAATCCTTTCAATATCCAAGAAAGCAATAGGTATAGAGCTGTCCTGAAAGATACTAACAGCAACACTTTTTGAAAACATTAAATATTTGGATTCTTGGAAAATGTATCCAAGTTAAATATTATGCATTATTTTAACATCTTTCAGCACCAACATCACACTTTGTTTAGTTTAAGCAGAAAACCATTTACTGCTAGTCAATGATCTCTTACCATACCATAGCTTAAAGAAGCATGACATAAACAATTAAGATTCAGAAGGCATTAATTTTAACATTTCAGTTCAAAGTAAACCCTTAGACTTTATGATAGACTATCCAACTTAATCGCTAGCACATATTTTATGAGAAACTGTTATGGAAAAGTAGTTGCAAGAAAAGTGAGCCTGCTAAAGCCCTGAAGGCAGCGATGGCCCCAGCTTTCCTTTCTAAGCAAAATATATCTAGGCCTATGTAAGTATAGCTATATAGCTGCAAGTATACTATAAAACCTATCATCTGTTAATCCTGCTGATTTTTCCCTCAGGTGATTTAGGAGGCAGCCCTAAAAATTCTTCCTCCAGTCCTGGTTGACACCATAACATCTTTCACTACTACAGCTGTCCAGAGTCCCTGTTTGCCACCGCCTCAGAAATTCTTCAGTGAAGCCTAGGACAAGCCACAAAACTAAGGTGGGTATACCCTGGTCAAACATTTTTTCATTCATCTGTAGTTAGCTTTATTTTCCAATTGCTTGTGGCAAACATGGGGAGAAGGGTTTTGCTGGTGAACAAGGAGAGGGAATCGTTACCAGTAGCTCCTGAATTTTTCACTTGACAGGCTCATCCTGGCTGTCCTGCCCTCAGCTACTCACAATGCTACCCTATGTAACCTGCATCTCCACCCAGCACAAGCTTTGTCACAGCACTTCTAACAGTCACCAAGCACCTCTGCTAACAACGGTACATCTTGGTAGCAGTGTGTGTAGACACACAGAAAGTCCCCCAACTATGCAGTAGCTTTTTATCCTTTGGAAACAAATAAAGGTGCAGCTGTAGTTTTTAATAGGGAAGATGAAGAAACTCCCTGAATTTCCAGCATACTAAATGCTTACATATACCATGTTAGCTTAGGTATTAAGTATATACAGATATTATACCAAATATAATAGTTATTTGAAACACTTATTATTGAAAAATCTGAACTTTACTGTGTAAATCTGGCATCCAAGTTCATGTTCTTAACAGTATTTGTTAATACAACTGAAAAAATCCCTATTTCATTTCTGCCTGGACTTCTCAGAAGACAGGCACCAAAGAAAAGCAGCAGGAATGGGGAATGAGAAACAAGCCCTCATTATCAGCAGGGACAAGTTATTTCAGTTAAAGCTGTCTTGTGAAACCAAAAGACAAACACTTGCCAAATAACAGCTGTTTACAAAGAAAGAATCAGATTAATTTGACATTTGGACTTTGATGCAGAATAAACCAGCAAGTGTTACAGTATTAATGGCTCTCCTTCACAACACTGGTTGCTTCTGTTTTAGAACAGTGAAGCAGAGCAGGTTGACAGTGTCCTTCTTATATCTGTCAAGTTTCTCTATTTTTCCTAATCTTCCCTGTTTGTTGAGAAACTTTGCGAATTGAGCAATTTCTCAGGTTGCACAAGAAACCAGTTCTTGGTTGTGCCTGCAAATCGTTCTCACCTTATCCAAGCATGTGGCTCCCAGAGGAGCTCCAGCCCCTTGCTCATCTCCACTCTCCCTGCCAGGCCACTGACTCCAGAGAGACTGTTCTTTTCATTCCCAAAGAATACGTCTCAATAACTAAATTACTGCCCGTCAACAACAAAAAAGTACAGATCAAAGTATTAATTAATACAGAATTAAAAGCTGTGCCTACTTCGTCTTGAAGACTTTAGTACCTCTGTCCTACTTCTCTGATTCTACACTCTATAGGATTAGAGAAAAAGCAATAGAGTAGGTGAAAGTGAGGAAGATTTTTTTTTTTTTATCAGAAAACTGAAAAAGAAAATTGATGCAAAGTTTTAAAGGGCAGCAAAAAGGCACCAGTGTCACATGGAAGCTAAGCTATGAATCAGCTAAGCTACGAATCAGTTAAGACCTAAGCATGAAAGTCTACCCAATATACCAGCTGGAGTTTCATTAAATTACCGCTGCTATGCCTGTAAACTTCAAGCTAGACTTTTACACATTTTCTTAATCCAAACTAAGGAAAATAAGTACTGCATACACAGTAAAATTTTTCATACTTTCAGTTTTGCAGACTGGATAAGCAAACTTCATGCTCACGTCCTCAGTTTAATTCCCTTTATTTCTCTTACAAATTATAAAAAGGTGCTTTCTTCTGCAAAGTCTACAGGTGTTCAGCATGATTTTTGCAAGAGAACACAGAAAAGAAATGCAACAAATTAATCTGAAAAGGGAGAAGTGTACTTTGACTCCTAGCAATCAGTCATTGAAGCTGTGGACAATGAAACCTAGAACCCAGAATACTCTTTGCTCCACATCGATAACATGAACCCTTGCAATTTCAAAAGCTATTACATAAAGATCTATCTTCTTGCGTGAAATCATTTTCAAAGTCATTGTTTATACTACATCAGCTACTTCCATCCAGAAGTACTAGTCAGTTACAGTTACAGCACTTGACTAAAAAGAAGAAACATAATCACATTTTAAAGCAGGTTATCAAACATTCACACTCAATTCTAACAGCATGCCCTCCTTCCCCACCCCCCCCCATTATTTGCTGATTTCAGACAACCACGGTTTTTAGGAAATCAGCTCTATGCTGCATCAATGCCTCCAGAATGAGCTTCCTATGCCAGGTCAGGCATGACTACACGATTCATGCTGTGAAAATGACAGGAAAGTAACAGTTTGACTGAATCCAAGAGAAGAAAGACACAATGCTTTCTACATCTGAATGCCTTGAACCACTGTCAAAAATAACCCAAGTGAGTACATCTGAGAACCAACCGCAGGACTGGTTATTCCCTGTTGTGCCCTGTCAGTTCCTCTTCTGAAAGGGGGACACCCGCTTAACCCGACGTGTGAACTGAATGGAGGGTGTATGCAGCTTCATTTCGGGATCTGCAAGTACATACACTTTTTCTACTGTTTTGCCTTTGCAAAAGCCATCTACTACTAGGAATGCATACACTACACGCACTATGCTATTAAATTAGAAACAGGATCATTGATTTTTAGAATCAATGTTTTCTTTAGCCAAGTTAAGATAAATGCAAAGTAAATACAATAATTGTGCGGACATTTTTCAATTGTTACTTGATCCATTTTAAATAACACTAATAGAGAAGGCAACTATGACTTGAAAACATTTACTCTACGATTTGATTATTGCACAATAAAGCCATGTCATGCTTCAGTTTAAAAGCCACCTTTTTTTGCAAAACAAACAAAAACCCACTTAAAAATAATCCCACATGCTTTCACAGCATCACTTCATCATCTGTGAACCTTCCAAAGTTTTGGTGGTTTTGTTTTTCCCAAGGCAGTGCTGTCTGACAAACTAAGTCTGTGCACTCCAGTTGACACAGGGACAGTAAATGCCTACTGCCACCAGCCGCCTATCAATCTTTTACATGAACCATTCAGGTTCTGCCAACCAACGTCTGAAAATCCACCTTATTATAAAGGCTTTTAAAAGAAGGAAGTAACTGAGGGTTTTGTTGGCTTTTTTCCTAACCTCAGCACTGTACATTAAGGAACTTCAGCAGTGTCCAGGGAAAATGTAAAATCCTCATCCATTTGAAGACAAGTTATCAGTCAGAGCTTCCAGGGACTGACACCACAGAGATACGAGCTGTGATCACTCCACTCCTGTGGCAGCTGCCCAAATGCAAAAAATCACCTAATCACAAACACGCCAAGAAAAAAGCAGCTCATGTTAAAGCACTGTAAGCCACATCCCACCCAAGATCGGTATTTTCTAGGCTTCATATAAATCAGGAAACAGTATCACAATCAAGATTTACCTAACAATGGGAAGCTAAACACAGGTTTATGATATTTATCTGAGTTTTGAACACCTGGATTTTTTTTTTCCTAAGGAAATAGATATTTCATATGCTCAGGAACCTGCCTGCTGTGATAAAAAGTTCAGAAATTTTAAAGCAGCTTTCTATTTATACTGCAATTTCTTCCTCAGGTTTTTAAGCTCCTTAATTTATTAAGTACGAGCAGCTTAATGAGAAGGCAAATGTTTCTACTTATAAGAAGAGCTCAGAGAAGTTAACTTCTTAACATCACGCCATTAACAATTTCTGAAAAAAGATTATTTTTTAATGAAACTGGTGGGTAACTATCATTCCCCTTGGAGTGAAATACCCTGCAGGTATCATGGAGCCATACATCTGCTTAGCACTTCCACGTCACGGTAACACAGCTACTGAGCAAGGGGTGTAACGAGCATCTGACAAGAACTGAGCTCTTGCCTCTCAGCTAGTTTGACAGGATTCAGCTCCTCACCTGACAGGATTTCTGTAGCAGAAAACAGGATCATCTGAGATTCATTTTAGAGGCTCTTTCCCCCATCCAGCATCTTCCATCTCTCAAAAGATTATTTATCTGGCTTCCAGTAGGACGCTACAACCTCTTAAAAAACCCAACAAACTGTCCCTTATCTTGAGAGTCCCAGTTGTCACCATTTTGACATTAGCGCCTAAGCACACCCCTGAGCACGCACCAACTGCACCAGCCCTCCATCGTGCTACACAGGGCAGAGCAGAGCATCAAGCAGGCCCAGGAGCTCACACACTGCAAACAGTGGCTAACTCCACCTGAAGCGCATAGGAGCTGATGGGGCTCTGCGAGGGTGACAGCTTTGTCTTCTGAAGTACTACTAGAGATAAATTCCCTGCACTGAGATTCACCTCTACTGAAAAGTGCTGAGCTCCACACCCCAGCCATGGTGAGCGGAGAACGGGGACCTGCACAATCGTACGGATGCAAAAATAGTTACAGAGCAAAATAAGGCGTCGATTATCGAGCCCAGCGGTTCCCGCGTGTTTGCACTGTTGCACATAATTCGTTTTGACCGTGCCGCAGAGCCAGGGCGGGCTGACCCAGGGCTGCTGCCGCGCAGGCCGGGCAGGGGCAGCGCCGGGAGCGCATCGAGAACTCCCCGGCACCCGGTTACGCTCAGAGACACCCGAGGAAGCAAAGCAGCTGTAGGCATACGCGGAGGAAAACCCTCTCCAGCACGAGGGGTGGCAAGAGGAGACTTTGGTCGCTGTTTTAGTGTTATGGAAAGCGGGAGGCTCGAGCACCGACAGCACAAGGGGCAACGGGAGCGGAAACGCATCTCCGTCCGATGGCCGTGCAGGCTCGGCTCGAGTTACCGGCGCTGAAGCGGCGGGCAGGGACGGACGGGGCGCAGCCAGGGCAGATACCTAACGAGCTCCTCCGGTCCGACTCCCAGCGCCGCGGAGGAACTG
>VZTU01003056.1:0-54379 GCA_013400835.1 Zapornia atra | reverse complement strand
CCCGGGGAGGCGGGCGGGGCGCCCCTGCCAGGGAGACCCCCCGCGAGCCGCCGCACCCGGCGGCCCCCGCACGCCTCCTTACCCCGCCGTCATCACCACGTTGTAGATAACGAGGTAGGCCGTAGCCAGGGCGCCCGGGCCCTTCCTCCGCCGCGGCTGCTGGCTGCCGTAGCCGTTATCCGCCCGGCTGCTGCCGGTGCCAGACGCCGCCATGTTACGGCGCTCCCGCGGCCTCCGCTCGCTCTCAGCGTACGGCGGGGCCGCGGGGCGGGGCCTCGCCGCCTCTCCCGGCGCCGCCATCTTGGAGGCGGGCAGGTCGCTCCGCGCAGTCGTCGTTCCACCGCCTCGCAGCCCGCGGGCGGTCCCACGGTCCGAGCCGCTTTCGCCGGCAGTGCCCGGCCCACAGCCAGGTCTTCTGCTCCCCGCGGAGGGGAGCTGGGAAACGTGAACGGGAGCTGCGGCGGAGCCTGGCGACGGTGCTTCCCCTGACCGCTGCCCGCCCCGGCCGGGCGAGACACCCACCCCCTTCGATCGCGTTCTACAGCAGGTTAGAAACGCCTCTCGGCGACCCCGCTCCCGCGGGTGGAACCAGGTCTGTCGTCTCCTCAGAGAAATGAACAGCGTTAGCTTTTCAAGTTGAGGTTAATTTAGGAACGTTTCGTGGGTTTTCATCACTTTACTAAGCTGCTGGAGCCGCGCAGTGCCAAGCTGTAACGCATTACAATGGCAACAGCCTAGATCCAGTCACTTCCATAGCGACCCAAGTTCAAGCATCCTTCTTCGGGCAGGTACAGCTGGAACCGACCTTCCGAAGAGTGCCAGCGAAAGGATGGAAATTAATGGGGGTGTGTGTGGTATTTTTATTTTCCCATCCCACAGTAAATATTCTGTGGGATTACTTATCAACTTCCAGAAACAATTCCCAATTTATTTTTCATTCTGCTTGTGGTGCAGTTCCTTTGTGAGCAATGTAGAGTAACAAAAGCCTCCCTCTCCCTCCCAGCGGATTCTGAGTATCCACACTAGTATTTATGTGGCCTCACAAATTCACAGAATCACAAGGTTGGAAAAGACCTTTAAGATCATCAAGTCCAACCGTTCCCATCCTATGCTAAACCATATCCCTAAGTACCTCATCTACCCTTTTTTTAAACACATCCAGGGAAGGTGACTTAACCATCAGCATCACATGTGCATCTCTTGCAGTCATCAGGACTTTAAAATTCAAAGAGGATTTACAAGAATTTCGTTTTCAAACAGCAATGTTTTAGTGTGATGTTCTGGTAAATACCCCAATGTATTTTAGAGAAACGGTTCATTCCTTATTCATGTGTGCAACTAAAATTTTTTTCTACTGTCTCAAAGCGTGAAACTCACTACAGAGTAGAGAGCTACAAAGTCCTGTGCTGACTTCCTCGTGAGCACAGAGACACAGCGATAGAGAAGTCTTAGCATGCCACACATACAATAGGCAAAGGTCTCTGCATCAACCAGAAACACACACAGGATGCTTGGGTGGACAGGCCTGTAATTAAGCAAATGAAGTTTCTGCAAATCCAGGTAGGAAAAAAAAAAAAAGAAAACCAGTGGCCAGCCCCGAATTTTCCAAGTCTCTTGAAAAGACTGAATTTTATACAGTAACACAAGAAGAATTAAGTGGTCCATCTTGGGCAGTACCAGTGTCTTGCATAACCTCAGTTATTGGGGATTGTTTCAACCCCACCGCACCCCGAGAGTGGCTCTGCAAACATTACACAAGCCAGACAAGGTTTATAGGAGGAGGTGATACCTTTTATTAGACCAATTAGGATGGCTGGCAAAATTAGACAGGATTTCAGTACATAAAATGTCCCTCAGTGGAAATAATGTCTTCTACTCTTCAAATGACACAAAATATCAAGTCAAATACAGGTTGGAGTCGATTTCTCAGAGTTCAGTTAGATAGGTATGACAGTTTTTGAAGTGGCGGTCATTGTTTCCTGCACACTAGAAGGAATATTAACAGGAGGCAACGGGGAGATGATAAGCCACTTATATCCTTGAGGGAAAAAAAAAATAGGCAGTTTATGGCCTGTGGGACATTGAAGGACTAGTGAAGGAGGAGAGGGAAGGGAAAGCCTGTGCGGGAACATCAGTATTGAGTCTGAGGGTGTGATAGCTACAGATCTTGCCATGCCCACAGACCCTGCCATTGGAGCTGGACCTTTCACTACTTTAAGCATGTGCCTACCTGAAGGGAAACTGGCAGCCCATGAATAAAGGCGCATACATTCTCAGGACAGTAGAGGTCATCTTCTGAAGATGACTATTTCCAGGGCTGAAGATTTGCTCAAGAAACACGTTACTACAAGTAGAATGTTTCACCACCTTTGCTTCAGGGAGTTTCTGTGTGGTCCCACAGGGCCCATGGTGTCAGATTGCACGTTAGAAGAAGTCTGCACAAAGGCAGCGCAAGCGTATTTGCTAAATACCGTCATCTCTACAGTTTCCATGAGAACTGGTGTAAGGACACATCTACAGTTACCCTTCCCTGGATGACTTCTCTCTCGCTCTTACAATTTCTTTCTGAACTATATGTTTCCCCGCCATAAGGGAACTGTCACCTGTAAAAGAAGAGCACAGCTGTCATGGTGCCCCATCCACATTTATGCTTCTGTGAAGGATGTGACCAGGCCGGAGACATGCAGCAGAGCCCACCATCTCTACCAGTGTCTGCCCCAGGCTGTCCCTGAGAGCACTTGGGCAGAGCAGCCTCTGCACAGCACCAGCCTCTGCTGACGGGGCAGAAGTGTGGCAGCACCGCAAAGATGAAGGAGGTTTCACTGTTGCTGCTTCATCTGTTTTTGGGCCAAGTGGGTCTCAGGGTGGAACAGAAGACGCTGCTACTGATACACGTAGCCAATGTGAACACAGTGACGCCTGCAACAGAGTGTACAAGGAGCATGCTTTGTGGTATTATTTATTTAGGAACTGTGAGTAACTACAGCCGTAGCGTTCTCATCTTTGCAATTCTGATGGTTTAACAAACTGGGAGAACATTAGCATATTTTTATTAAGGTACAAAATACACCCCGTTGTTGCCTAAAACATTAAAAAAAACAAAACAACCAAAACGTGAGAAAAGCTCTGTATGCTCTAAATCAGATTCAAAACCTTTCTGCATAGGAATTGTGGCAATACTGTGTTTAGTATAACAAGAGGTTTTTATCGATTGAAAAGGAAAAGACATGCTGGCAATCTGAATTTAGCAACGAAGAGTAAAGCAGTTAAAAACTGTTGTGTCATCCACATTAGTTGAGCTTTGAATGTAGAAGAGCAAATCATATGAAACACATACACAGCTAGGTAATACCAAACAACCTAAGGTTGATATTGTACACACCTGTATTAAAGTACACTGACTACTTAATGGTGAGGATTTAAGGTAATGTTTTTTTTTTAGAGGTAACCTTTGAAATGCAAATGGTTGCACTTTACACACACAAAGTGGAAAAGAAAAAGAATAATTTTTGGAATGATACATAGATATAAGACACACTGGTTTTGGATTATGCATATCACCTTGCAGCCTCTGATATTACCTCTGAACAACAAAAAATAAATTTAAAAGTGCCAATACTGTGAAAGGAAAACAAAGTTACTAAGTCTGAGTGCATTAACCATTTCTGAGAGAAAAAAAAAGGGGGTTGGGTTTTTTTGTTTTGTTTTTCTGCATTTTTAAAAAACGTAACAGCCTTACTGGTGCAGGTTCAAGACAAAAACATGACAGTCAAGCTCATAAGGTAGAAGAAATAGGTCCTATATAGGTTAAGATTCTTTGGAAACTGCTAAGTATAAAGGAGTTTGTAATCCAGGCTACTCTCTTTTTGGCTACTCCAAAAAATCTGTGGGAGTTTCCAGCTTATCATCAGTTGAAATCTGTTTTGCAATTGCCACATGCACATAAAAGTCACTGATTGTGCAATAACTTTTTTTTTTTCACAGCAGCATATATATATATATATGAATCATAAGTCATTATTAGACTGACCAGAACAACAGAAAATATTCTCAGTCCTTGTGGTTTTAGACTGTTTCTTAAGTCAGCAGCTGTAACTGCACTGAAGTGGCAGCTTCTAAAAGGGAAAGGTGACACAGTGTGATCAGTAGGTTAAAAGCAAGATCAGATGTATCTGAGGAAGCTACCTGGATGTTTAACTTTAGCCCTTACTACAATGGCACTAACAACACATGGAGAAAGGGCAGTAGTTTGAAGTTAGGACTGTGAAATTCTATTTAAAACAAATGAAGAAGGAGCTATACCAACATGCAAATCACAATGCTGGCTGTGTCAGACCTTCCCTTATAGAAGACACTGCTTGGGGAGCTGCCTGTTTCTTAGGGCTGGAGACATTCACTGTGTGTCTGGCAAATGATTCCTTGTAAAGTAGATCTTGGGGAGCCAACTTAGCTGCAGTTTTGGCTGAGGAAAGTGATGGTTTTAAGACATTCTGAACGTAACTGTAGACTTGTTTTCCATACACTTGATTTTAAAAATAGACTGGGCAACTTAGTTGGTGACTTGCTTAAAGTAAATCCAATCAGGCTAGCAACTTAAAATTGCCTGCTGATTTGAATTAATGCCCGTACACAAAGCAAACAGGTATCAACTGATCATGCTGAAAAAACAACCGCCCAAAGACCTATGTATCACACAAGGTGCTTTTGATAACTTGGTTTTCTGAGCCTTATAAGGAGAGTCTTTAAATATATTTTTTTCAATTCTTTTTTCTTTGAGTCTTGTTTCATTCTTCCTCCTCCTCGTCTTCCTCTTCTCCTTCTTTCCCCATTGTTTCCACAAGGAGTTCTGCGGTGCACGTGGCTTCTCCAAGGCTGTTAACAGCTTTGCAGGTGTATTTGGCATCATCGTCCCCACATACTTCAGAAATAGTCAAAGAACAGTTCCCATCCTCATCATAATCTATTTGGAAGTGACGGGACTCCTTGACAGGCTGATCATCTTTGTACCACATTACCTCAGGGTCTGGGTAGCCTGTAGTAGTGGAGAGACAACAGCAATTGCAATAAACTGGTATTGACTAACCTGTAATTACTTTAAGCTTTAATTCCACGGCTGTGTATGGCCATGCCAATACATTGATATACAAATATTTCATTGCATTCTATATAAAATAAATGTAGGTGATCTGAGGCTTTTTACTTCACTTTTATCTGAAATGTGGTTTATTATGAACAGCAAAAAATTGAAAATGAGCACTGCGGTACTGGCTGTATCCCACTTGGCGCCGCTTCAGCAGTGACCGGACAGCTTTGTGTGTCTCAGACATCAGCCAGTGAGGGACACTTAGTAGCGGCTTTGAGGCTTACCTTATGTTGCAGCTTTGGTGGAAACCACAGTTCCCAGCACTGAGATTTAAGATTTCAAGGGTAAGGTGTTTTGGGCTACAACTACAATTTAATATCCTTCTCAGGTTGCTTTGTTGCAGCTATCCTGAATCTCTCTCCTCCTTCCACACCAGCCTGTCCTGTATGGTGACCGTGGCACTCCCATTTCCTAGTTGTGTTCGTTAGGATAAGTGAGTGATTCTAAGGAAAGCATTTTGATTATGCATCTCGACAGGAGTTTCAGAGCCTTTTGTGAAGCAAATGGCACTGCTACACCCAAAGCACCCAGAGCGGGGCTGTACAGTGCATGCTGGAGAACAATCCCTTATACAGTACTCTTGGATGCTATAACAAGCCGGAGGCTGCTTGTGTCAGCCAAGTTCTGGGCTGTAACGGGCAGGATGGCTTCCCACTGAACAGAAATAAAGTGCAGGAATCCCTAATACAGAATGAACATTACAGTGATACACTGGAAGGTTTGGAACATCAGTCGTGGTACACCCGTCTATTTTATTCCATGCAGTACTTATGCACATACCCCTCACGCTGAGCATCCATCAGCAACAATAATCCATCCTCACATCTCCGCTGTGAGGTAGGAAACACAGGCAGTGAAAGAGATTAGGAGCACAGAAACAAACAAGCAGAAGGTCAGCAAGGCAGTTTCTGAACCTTGTGTTAAGATTAGTAATTGTCTAACACACACATACAGTTTGGTACCGACTCTATCCATTAACAGCTCTTCCTAATTTCTAGCTTTCATCAAGAGCCATGATACAGAAGGGTCAGTCTCGTGGCACTAGAAGTGCCCCAGGTCTTGGCCCTCAGACTGTTAGGATGACCAAGCCAAGCTCCTTAAATGCTTTGTTATAAATGTATTCTTTCCACCTGCATGTTCCGCTCTGAGTTTTCTATCTTGAACCGGTAAGTTAAAAAACCCAAAGAAAACCCAGTGTTTTCTAGATGTGACTTTTGTATCCAGCACAATTATATAATTTCTCATTCAAATACACCCCTAGGGACTTCTTTGCCTTTGATACAATGCATGTACAGCTTAAAGTTATCTTGAGGTCACCTGAAACTTGTCGGTCACTTGAGACAAGTGACTTCTTATTCTTGGTTTCTGGCTAGCAGTCTTTAAGAGCATACTCTTGCCATTTGTGGCACTACATTCTGGCTTGTTTTTACCATTTTGACACTCAAAAATCATCTTAACTATTGTCACTTACTATTCTGAATTAGCGATACACGGTTTGATTCTTGGAGACTTCTGTTCTACAGCAAGCACAGAACAAGCCCATGCAGCTTCAAATAGTTTCTCTTATTGCAATACATTTATGCTGTGACATGCAGATATTGGTAAAGAAAAATGGCAACAACTCAACAATAATGCAAGGGAAAAAAAGTTAAACAGCAGCATAATGCAGAAAGCCGGCAAGGAAAGAAGGAAAGGAACAGATATGCTAATTCAAATTACCTTCAATTTTGCAGTCAAATCTAGCAGCACTTCCTTCCACAACCTCTATGTCAAGGATTTTTTTAGTAAAATACGGCTTTACATGGGGCTTTTCTTCAGCCACTTCTTCAAGAAAAGCATCTGGAGGAGAGCGAAGAGACAGTTAATTAATTTGCAGGGCATGTTCTCAAAAGATGCATTTTAATTTTTAATTACCAGATGGTGGTGAAAGCATCTTTTATTTCACTTAATTCTGCAAGGCTAATGGGACAGTGAGGAAGATAGCTGCTTAGTTTTGTGCCAAACTTTCGCAGCTGGACAAAGATTCAGACCATAAATAGAATGCAACCAACATGCAGGCCACCACGCTATGAATCATCTTTACTTCTTCCACGAATCTGTTCCTAACCAAACCTGGACTTCAGCTAGTCAGAGGGGCAAACCCCTTCAACTTGTATCAGGCCCCCAGGCTACACAGATACGTCAAACTGACTCGCCTGATTTCCAGCAGTGTCAGATATCTGCACCTCTGATCATTAACACACCACAAATCCACAATTCTCATGAGAACACAGGAAAATAATGTGGATGCATTATCTTTGTTCTTAAATGCCCCTGTCTGAGGAGCATGGCTAATGCAGAGTACATGTCTTGGTTATAGAGAGCATTAATACTTCACTGCTCGCTCGCTTGCATGAGAAGGCAGTACATCACTGCAATCTTTGTATAAACACGCATTCCCAAACTGATAGAAACCACAGCTGTCAAATCTCCCTTAATTCTTTGGCTTTAAAAAGAGAAGAGTTTACTGCCCGTACTTCTACTAGGGCATTTTGAGAAGTGGAACATTATGAGAATAATAACTTTCTTATAGATTTCTTTAAAAATAATAATTAAAGAAAATAAAACCAGAGAGAGAGAGAGAGAGAGAGAGCGCTCAGAAACAAAAAACGATTTGTCTCTAGAATTTTGCCAAAAGTTTTAGTAGGATTCAAAGAAAAGGGAAAATATGGTGCAACAAAATTCCTTACCTTCATTCTCTACTTTGTCTGCATTTATAGGGCTGGTAGGCGAGCTCCCAGAGGCCTTCCTCCCACTCATACCAGAAATCATTGCCATGGACGACAGCCTTCCTATTGCTCGGACAGCATGGCCCGTTTTCTAAGACATAACATAAAAGGCTTCTGATCAATCCAATCCAAAAGGCATGTGATTTTCTGTAACAATCGTGCTTCGGACAAATTATCTGGGATCTCTGCAAACCTCACTGGAATTGTTGGACAAACTGCTTATATATAGCTCTGTTGTTTTAGGAGAGACAGAGCAGGCTGGTCTGAATTACCAAATTTAGTTGCAGATATAAACTTCCCCTGATGAACTCATACCTAAATGAATGTCTCTGTTAGCTGCGGATAAAAAGCACTGTGCGAGAGGAGGGCCAGCAAAAAAGCTATGTCCTGTTTAACTGGAACTTAACTCTGGTGGCAGCCGGCTCCCTCAACACCCTTATGGGCTGGACTGAGTTTCATCAAGGACGAATAACCAGCTAATATGAAATGAATGAGAAAGTTCCATCTGCTTGGTGGAAGCAAACCTCTGACAGGCTCAAGAATCAACCACCAGGATACTAAAATACACTCAAACTATGTTGTCTCTAGCATGGATGCTTGAATTTTTGCACAGCTTGCATGAGCTCCTAAGAAACATGTATAGTAGAACATAAGAGGAAAAATAAGGTAGATTTATGTAAATGAATATTTTCCAGGCTACTCAAAAGGCTGGACCCAGGATTTAATAGATCAACTCCCCTAGCTATCGAAATGGCACAGATGGACCTGCTACAGCAGTTCCAGCACTAAGTAAAAAAGAAGATATAGAGACCAAATATGTCAAAATTATTAAACCATTCTGACTGAATCCATGAGAGGTCTTGTGCTCCAACAGGACAGAACTACTGGCTGAGGAGAATGAAACCACCCCAAAATGAGGTATATTTAGAGGGGCCAGACAGGTAAGCTTTCCCCTAGCTGTTGTTTGTTAAGGATACCATGATCCCCCAGCCCTCAGAGGCATGGAGGGGGCAAGGAGAGAGATGGTCATACCCCCAAACCAACAGGAAAAACTACTTGAACTCATATGCATTTCAGCAGCCTGAAATGGCATTATCACGTGTTACAGACACGCAGCCGTGTCCCCTCCTACGGCTCCCCATAGAAACCAAACCTGCCTTACTGCTCTCGTACTCTGGCCACACTGGAGCTTTCACCAGCCGCAGAAACCACCTGGCATGACATGTTTCTCAGAACCGTAACCATCAGAAGTAAAGAGACTTATAACTAGCCCAATGCTACGTCCTCTTCATTACCTGCCATTTCCTTCTGGCCATATATTTCTTCATCCTATCTTTGGAAAGTTTTTTGGCTTCCATGTTTTTGGTGTCTTTTTGCAGCCAGGGATGCTGAAGACATTGAGTACAATTTAAGCGACTCCTGTTTTTACATAAAAAGACTAGTCAGTGTTTTCATTAATGATAGTTGAACCTACCTGCTTTAACATTATTTTGTGCTCTCTTTTCCAAGAGCTCATTTTCTGTTTCCTAAATTTAGCAACATAAATCACATGGTACTGCTTTCCCAGCCATGCTTACTTCTTAAACTCACTTTCACAATTTCTGCAGGGGTTTTTTGAAGAGAAAACTGTGCATTTTTAAGTGTTAATAAAACATTGTAAAACAAAGCAAGAAAAGCCATATGTTTTAGGCATGGAACATATACAGCAGAGCCACAATGGCAGTGATTCAGCTACCTCATGCTGGCAGAACCCTGTCCCAGATCTCCTTTCCTTCACTTACAGAGATTTGCTCTTTCCCACCACCTACCCTCCTTCCCTGAACATTTAACAAAACAGCAATGTCCAAATGCCCTCTCAAGTCAAAACCATTCTTCACATTGTTCATGGTATACAGATAAATAACCATCAGCTCTCCATCAGTCTGACTGCAAACTCATGAAGGAAGTACATTTTCTTTCCTTGGTTTGTTCAGAGCCTGCTCCAAGCAGGGTTTCTAACTCTGATTATTTTTTTCTTGCCCAATTACTAGATTTAGAGTAAAGCTGCCCTCTCAGCAACACATGGAAATAAGTCCTGCAAAACTGCAAGCCATTCAGATTAAGACAGAACATGTCATACAGGAATCCGTGTCACACTACAGTAAAGATAAGAGTAGCCACACAAACCCCCAGGGTGCATCTTGAGGGAAGGGAAAAGCAGAATGAGCAGGCAGTTAAAAGAAAGAGCTTCATTCAAACCCTGCACGTAAAATCAAGGAGAGCTGTACACAGAGACGGACAGGCACACAGAGCTCCTTATAAAGCATCGCCCGCAGTGCCTGCGTCTGCACAGAGATTCACGGCGGGGAAACAAGAACGACAAGTTCAGCTAAATGCAAACATAGAAAGTATATCAAGTCCAACAGCTTTACTTCATATCTTTCTTTAGTAGATTGCTGATAAAGTCCTTGGCATCATCAGAGATTTCATCAAAAGCCTCATCATCGAAGTCCCATGTTGCTGAGGTAACATTGGCTAGGGTTTCGTTGTCGTTGTCTCCCATGAAAGGAGAAAGTCCGCTGACCCTGGGGACAGAATAGACAGACAGACACCAAGTAAACAGTGTCAATTTGCAAATTATCAGTGAAAGTGATTAAAATTGTGTGTGACATCTTCTATGCTCTGCAGATCTTTAGCAGTAAGAGCTCCCTTAAACCAAAAAAGGACTCAAAACTAACTACAGATGGTCTTACAGGAAGGAGAATATAATTTTCACTGCAAAACTGAAAGGAAAATTTTTGCTGTTTCTTTCTCTTTTCCCAAGACATTTTTGAGGCAAGAACTAGAATTAGGTGAAAGTGGAGCATACCAGTTTGTTAAATGACTTGTCTAGTTCTGCATAAGTAACACAGCAATTTTCACACCAAATGCAGTTGAATAGTGCTTTTTTTTTCCTGGTGCTTTCAGAGTGACTTTGCTGCCTTTACTGTCAGACCGAGTTTTTACGTACATTTTATTCCATCTACTCCTGCAGAGAAAGCCCAAGATGAAAGATGCATCATGAAATCCTGAAATCCACAGGGCTATTTTGTAAACAAAACCACTCTGAATTATATAGCCAGATAAAACAGTGCTACATCACTGCAGCCTGTAGAGTTATGCATCCAAAAGTAATTTGGTCTTTATGTTCTCTATCAGTCATGATGATGCATGAAATGGAAATAACACTCTTTTATAGCCTAAGTTGAGCTTCAAAGGCTTTTTACTCAATATAACTGATAAATTGCCAGTGAAAGGCAATTACAGAACATCATGGTGTCATTTTTGCAGAGTATCTTTCTCCAGTTGAGCACTGACCTTTATTATACTGTACCTTTGTGCACCCAGATACCTTTGATTTCTGTACACATCACCCCTCAATGTTTCAGGTGAAACATTGCTTATTCCTTAGAACTACAAGTTATTCCATTTTCCATGTCTTCTTTCTGGCATGCAATTTACATAACCTATTTTTCATGAAAATTTACAGGCTTTATTTGCTTTCTCTGTAGAACCATGTTACCCAGTTACAACAACCAGTTACATTTCAGCAGTAGTACTTTTTTTTCTTCTTCTTCTTAATATGGAAAAAGAAGTGCAATTTGTTAAGGTTCTGAAAATATTCTATAGAAAAACATTGTGATGGTACCGAGTATCACAGAATAGACTGGTAGAAAAAGAGATTGGGATCAAATAAAGTGAATGATGAGATTAATAATATTAGTATAATCTCCTCCTCCAAAGTTATTTTGCTATTCTTTTGTTACTAATTACATTAAAAATCTGATTTGGAATTTGTTCCGAAGGGTTTTACTTCTATAAGCATAGCAGAAACACACACTCTTTGAAGCCTCAGACCAAGCAGATACTAAATCTTTTACCATTTCTGGAAGTTGTGTGCAGTACAGCAGAGTCTAGAATCCTACGTGTGTACTTCAGAAATTTCCTAGCAATGATACATGAGATGGAGATAAAAGGTTTGTTTCTTCTCAGGCAGAAAGGAGTAAATCAGAACAGAAGGTATTTGCTGTCTCACTTTCTGCTGTGTGGGGCACATTCAAACACCACAGTAAAGCACAACTTCATAAATGGATAAGGTGGCATAACCCCGTTTGTGAACAGATCATAGGCACGAGTTACAGAAAGCTGAAAGATTAACATACTCCAAAACGCTCACATAAACCAACCTCACCACGACTGTGCTCTGTCTTTGGCACTTAGTTTACCTGCAGAGACAAGGGTCACGCCTGATAGCGCTGGAGGGCTGGTACCACTGCTGCACAATGAGAGACTGTTCTGCCCTCACGCTCAGCAGCTGTCAAAATCAGGTAAATGATTGAAGCAAAACCTCTGTCCTGGAATCCACAACAGACTCTTGCTGGGCCTCACATCTATGTCCGCTCCAATATGGAACCGTTTTCCTATTTATGACAGTGACATTGCTCTCTCTAAGGTGACAATTCTCCTCCAGACTGCAGTCCCAGGGTCTGTAAGGCTCACATTCTGTACAAATGGAGGGCTGTGAGGCACTTCAGTGCACTGTCAGTGCAGCTTCTCTTCAGCCTCAGGCAATAACAATCCCGTTTCCCTTCAATAGGTGATCGAAGTATGGCAAAGGTGACCTCTGTGTAGTATTACCACAAATAGTATTGTGCAGCCCTTGTGCTACATTAGATAATTTTTTGGCCTATTTCCAGAGATTAAAGCTGCAGTATTGAGAGATCATTTCCATGCTAAAAAGATCGCTACAGCTACGGAGACACCGTTCCATGTGGAAACACCCCTGCTCCACGCTGCTGTAAGAGGCAGTGCTTATAAAGGCATGTAGCTTTATGGGCAAATGAATACTGCATGCCACACGCAGCTTTTGAGGGATAAGTAGCAGGAGAATAGAGAAGAAAACCATCCATTAGTTGTTTTGGTTGGCTTCCTTTTATTTTTATTTTTTTTAAGAACTGCTGGACAGAATTATGGCATGAAAATCTTAAATGCTGTGGTAGGACTGACCTGTTCCATGCATTTGGTAAATTACCAGGTTAAGCCTCCTCTCACTTTGTCTTTTCCAAACACCCGTGTAGCAGTACCATTCAAAAGTTTCAATGAGCCTCTTTTTGTATTTCTGAATGTGCTGTTGCAAATTTATAAGGCTAAAATTATTTTCTCCCTCTACCAGAGTTTTACACTGTGAATCAGCTGCCTTGTCACGGAAATACTTGTCAGGAGAACTAAATCCTTGTCTATAGCGAGAAAACAAACTCCAAGAACCCATGTAGGTTATAACCCGAAATTCTTATCTTTAGCATAGATTTCACTGACCTAAGTCTTGGCTGTTCATTTCTTAATAGCCATTTAAAGTAATAATGGCCCAGCAGCTCTTTTGAGAGTTATGGAAACAATTTCTTTTTGGAATGCTGAAGTGAAGTGATAAAGATGAGCTACTGCTCCAGAAAATTAATACTGAGCTTACACTGCAAAGTTACTATTAGACAAGCAGCAAGTTGTTTACTGAAAACATTTTTCCAGCTACTTAACCAGGCATCTTCCTGGCATGTTAAGAACCATTTGTTTAGAAAATCTTTCACAGTTTCCACTTCTAAATAAAGAAGAAAGATATTTTATCCTCTACAAGTTCCTTAACATTTATTGGTCTGTTCTAACAAAGCTCTGAGTGCAGATTTAGAAATGTTGAGATGAAAAAGGCCCAGCATGGTCACTGGTCTCACTGCCTATGTAACAGTGCAGCATTTCACTTGGAAATCTTTGCATCAAGACTGCCACTGATCCAGGAGAGATGAGTTTGCTGCATGTCTCAAAAAGCGATGGGGCATTTCGCTGCAAGCAGTGTTTGCAGCAGCAACTGACTTGGGTGGACGAGACTGAGCTCCTCCTTAGTCTTTGCACTGCATTAGCAGTGAAAAAAGTAACAGATTTCAGTAGGAAGAATACTATCTGTTCCTGATAAACCTGTGCACATCCTGTCAAGTCAGCACAAGATAATGTCTGCACCCTGGAGATCGTGTGGTAATTAAAAGTCTTTTGCAAATGAACTAAAACAAATAAATAGTCTCAGTCTGCTTTGTGAAGGACATGCATCCACTGAGCAAACCCACCTTCCCCTTAGCTGAGGGCTGACTCCCAAAATGCTTCTCTCAAGGAAGGATCAGGAAGAGAGCTCAATGCTGCACCAAGGGTGTTTCTGATTTAAGCTGTTCTCATCCTTGTTTTACGTGCCCGGTGGGTTAATGAGGAATCGGAATTTGCCAGTGCCAGTGAACAAATAATTCATTTTATTTTGAGCAGTACAGTCATGACATTGAAGCCCTCCTAACTTGCTTTATTGAAAGAACAAGGGGTGCTCTCTCATCTCTATATTAATGAGGCTTAAATTTTTAATATGACATGGAGCCAATAAGTCAGCAGTGTGAGTGTCTGGCCTTATCAAAGTCCCAAGTCAGCACACCCAAAAGGTGATCGATGCTGAAAGATCTTTCAGCCAACCCAAACTATGAGAGAAGGGAGGAATAACAGCAGTGATGAATAACACAATGTACAAAGACAAAGGGAATGGTAGAAGAATCAAGGTGCATGTTACTAGGAAGACATTGAGGGAAGAGTATACAGCAATATCAAATGTGATTTTTAAAAGCCATCTGAAGATACAGCATATTAAAAAATATATTAATTGACAGAAATAGACTACTCTGAAAACATACACACTGCCTGACACTGACAGAGCAAGAAGAACTAAGGGAAAGTAAGCAGAGGTTTAAATCAGCCACAGCAAATTCTTCATTTAAACTAGTCGGATTCTGTGGTGACAGAAGGAAAAGGACTACCCACTTTCAATGCACATACAGGCAGCATGGAAACATTAGACTGAAATTTGGTTTGAAATAAAAATAGCATTTAGAAATTGTTTCAGATTATTAAGTATTGGAAACACTGGCTATCCAAATGGAATAACTGAGATGGAATAAGCTGGGAAAAATTCAGGAGGTTTAATCTGCATCAGATAAAGATTATTGTAAATGCAAAAAGAAACACTGCAATAGAAATAAATGGAGATGATATACACAAGCTATAATATTTGTGGCATCTTACTTCAAAGGCAATAGATCAGTTTAAGTATGTAGGACAGTACTGTGATGCAGAACAGGACAGAGAACAAGATAAAAGTGGAAGATAAAAAACATGAGGTGGAGAATACAAACAGGCAAATTTAAAGAAGTACAAAGACTGATGAGGAGACAGGACTGAATAAGTTATCCAGAAAGATTAAAAGGATTTCATGAGTAGCTTAGAAATGTGGAAAGGGAACTCATGAGCTGTAGGATGGAATTAAGTCAGTTGTGCCATAAGGAAGACAGATGCAGCATCCCGACAGCGACTGCAATGTCTGTACTTACGTCTGCATAGCACAAGGCTTGGAGAGAGGTTTCGCTGCAGGGTTTTATAGGAGCACTGTCACCCTGTTTCCTACTTGAGATTATATCCCACCCGTTTATTCCTCTGCAGGGAAGACCCTTCACCCACCGAGATCTCTTTAGCAGCTCTTTGCTAAACCTGGTTTGTAGTTGTCATTGTACAGGACATGATAGACACAGAGGCTCTCTCTAGGCAGGTACAGGTCTCTTGACTCACTGGAATCCTACCTTAGAAGAGGTGTTCTGTCAAGTAATGCAATAGCATGCTCCTTGCTGCTTCATTTAGGTGGTAAGGGACACTGCAGCTTTGGGCCAGCAGCTACCTGTAGCAGACCTGTCCTTAAGCCCAGTGCTGCTGCAGCACTCACCTCTTCCTTCGCGGTTCCACTCACCATGTCAGGGGGAGGGAGCAAGGCTGCAAATGTGAAGTTACAGGCACAGTGATGGTATGAGACAGGCACCAAAGGAGTGAGACTTTGTGCATGAGATTTGGCAGTTCTGAGCTTATAATCAAAACAGGAAAGAAGAGCTGCAACTAATGAGAGATGCAGTTCTCAATGACTTTTATTTGCATTCTGTAATGATGATGTGATGGTCCCTTTTGGATAATGGTTCATAGTTGTGAGTCTGCAAAAATAGCTGGGCTTTAAGGAAGTGAAGACAGATTGGGAGCTTGTCCCTCTGGGGTGGAAAGGGAAAGTCCAAGTGATGACTCACAGGGCTTTCCTAACTTCTATTACTTTATTCTTAATCGCAAGAAAAACAAAAGCTGATTATTCCCGTTAATCACTATTGTGGCAATAGCTATGTATCAAAAAGATTTTGGTTGCATTTGGATAATGTAATTTTTCCCCTCATGAAGAGTAAAATGAGCTTGAAGACACCATGCCAAATTAGTTAATTTCATTATATATTTCACAAGGTTTATCAGGTGATCTGAATCAACCACCCCACTCCCATCATCTGAGCATTACAGGATCCAAATACCTAGCGCTTCTGGCGGCACAGAGAAGCTGGGAAGAAGCAGCTCAGCCGCTGCTGGCAGACTGGTCTTTGGCAAGACCTTTCACCTTTTCTCCATCTGTTTCACCTGCACCCTTTGCCTTGAGGACTTAGTGACAGTGTTCTCCACCACGTACTGTGTTGGAGCAGCATGGCTTAGGAGCACATGCAACTGCTGTCACTGACTTTTGCCTCGGTTGACTGACACGTCACTACTTACACTGCCACATACAATACCTCACATACACTTTGATAACAAACGATAAGACCTTAATCCCCCCCGGTTACACAGTGGTTAATGTTTTATTCCTTAATGCACCAGAGGCCTCTAGAGGGCAATGCAGCATTGGTGGAACGCTTGGGTTCGCCATTGCCGTGCAGGCAGGCTGGGCTCTCCATCCTGCTCTTCCAGTGCTCTGTAACTCGAAAGCTAGAGAAATACATGAAGTTGTCATCAGTATCGCGTGTGTGGTCTACATTATTTGAACTACCAAATGATACAAATGAGCTTTCAAGATCCAGAAAGAAATGCTGGAAGTGAATGGAAAATAAAGGTCCTGTAAATAAACTGGCAGAACAAAGTGACCTTGAAGAGTGTGGCACACTTCGCATAGGAAACAGAAGATAACGGAAATATTCGGAGTCTTTGCTGGGAGTAAGAGAGTTATTGTAGTAGGTTTTGCACAGGACAAGAAAGAACAATACATTGCTTATTTTGGGAATGAGAACGGTACGAGCACAAGTACGGGCTGACAGGGCAAGCAGAATCACAGAAAGACTGAGTGAAGATGAGACAAACAACTGTGCACTGCCAGGTGTCAAGGAAGAGGCCAGCCAGGGCAGAGGGGACTTTTTAAAAAGCAAGTAAGGTAGTGAGAGAAGCCTTTGAAAAGAATTGGTGCAAAGCAGCTCTGTTGTTTACTTACTATTGACACTGCAGCGAGGGAGAAAGAACCATGCTCCAAACTAAGCTTCAGTTTTCATTTGTTTATATGGCATCAAATGTGTAAAGTCACACTTGGAAGGAGATTGCTTGCATGGAGGTCCTATTGGAGGGCCTATTTCCATTTACATTTCTCTAGATCCACTGAAGTTCATAATAATGTGTTATATACAGATCAAATCGAATACTGACATATGTAACCAAGAGCTACACCTAACCATCCTATAAAATTTTTCCATGAGCTTGATCCATGCTGCTTATAAAGTGTATTTAACCAGTAGTTTGTGCTCAGTAATAAATGGACATTCTGGGACATGGTAATGCTGCGATACTTCAGTCTGTCCCACAAGGGATACAATCTGAATTAGATGACCCCAAAATTTCACCAAAAAAGTCTCTTTTGGGAATAAAAGAATGGAAATTATTGGTTCTTAGTGCATGCCCAAACATTTTTCTTTAATATCTGGGAAGGAAAAATAGTTTAAAGTTAATAATAAAATACTATCACATTGTCTTTTTAATTGAGATGAAGCATTGCTGGTTTATGGTGTCAGATGTACAGCACTCAATGGCAGAATTTCCAGATCTGCTAGTTCTGCAGTTTACCAATTACACCCTTCAGAGAAGAGAGAAGAATCCCATACATGAAACATGCTGGAGCTGCTAATTAGAATACAAAAGGCCTGAAAATTGGAGGAGAATTCAGAAGTTGATGGATATTTTGCAACTGTCAGAATTCGGGTTAAGAATAGCAAAGGTACTCACAAAATGTAGCAGATAACTCCTATACTCCACATATCTGTTTCATATCCAATAGGTTCATAGTTTATAACTTCTGGAGCCACAAACTCAGGTGTCCCAAAGAGAACTTTCAGAGAACCTGCATTTTCTGTGAAGCATGAAAGAGAAAACCATTAACTGCTGCAAGGAGATTTATAAACACAGTCTTTTCCCAGTAACAGGAAAACCAGTTTTGCCCTCATATTTGTGATTTTCTTAAAGATACTTATCAGAAGAAATGATGCCTGAACTGCTGTTTTACTAGCTGGTACACGGGTAGCTCTGAAGAATCATTTATTAAGCCTGCTGAAGCAGCACATGGCGCTGTACAAGGCACATAATAAGAAGGTTCCTACTGAAAAGTGTTGCTACAAGAGCAAGTCTAAGAAAGAGGAGAACTTTTCCTATTTAATTCAGATTTGGTTGTCCTGAAGTATACAAGTGTTTGAGCCTCCATCATGTTAGCAGTTGCACAAGAGGATTTCAGGATTCCAGCATTAGAAAGACATTGAAGTTTCCACAAATTCTCTAAGATTAATCAAAGCTTGGGGATCTGCATTTTACAATGAAGAGAAACAGTAGTGAAAATATTATAAGAAGAAATAGCTGTTTTAATCCAACACAATTTTTTACAGTTTAAATAGGAAAGAAGATCAATACTGAGTGGCATGTCTCTGGCACAGGTCAGTGGTGAAACAAGAAAAGAAGCAGATGACAGGCTCCCATCAGTAAAACTGGGCTGGAGCTTGCTCTCAAAATGAGGCTCCAAAGTGGTGAATGGGAACTACTGCCACTTAGGCATCAGCTCCCACTCCAAACTTTTATTCAGCTGGCCTACAGCACAGGCATTCTACATTTGGCTGGGCTTAAACACAATATGGATGCTTTTAAAATTACATACAGTGAAGCTAGTGCTAGCAATATGAACTGAAGGAATGAGGCCATGGGACACATGAACTCGCTCTTCATCTTCCTTGTGCTGACCCACCAGAATTGCTCTACTGGAAAATAGAGTTGTGAAGGTAGAATAACAACCTCTGCAGAACTAGTGCTGCCAGTTTATGCCACCAATGTGCAACTCCGAGTGACGTATCTAACTTGTAGTCATAGTGAGAAATATAGTGCGTGTCATTTAGACTGAAATTATTAGGCAAACCTCAGCGGGCTCCTTTTCATCAGTGCTCATTCTAAATAGGTGGGAAGAAGATGACAAGAATAAGTAAGAGCAGGAAGGAAGGAAACTAAGGAACAGATTAGGGACTGGGAAAGAAATGGGCAACAAACCCCTGATATTATAAAAGTATAAAACTGTCAGGAAATAAATTGTTTATGACTTGAGGCAGCCTTGGATTTAGGTTGAGAAACTCCTGTTCAGTCTGCACATGTGCCTGAGCAATCAGCATTTGCCTGAAGAGAGATTCATTGCACTACGTTTATCTTCTGTGCAAGAGCAGCATCCAAATTAGGCACAGTAGAATGACATAGTGAGGAACCATCCCTCTCCCAAGGAGATTACCATCTAAACAAACCAGATATCAATTGGACATAACAGATTCCAATTTCACTCTTGTTAAGGTTACCAAAAGTGCAGAGATTTGCAGCTCTATAATCAAGAGGACAGTTTAAAAAAAACCTCAAACAACAGTAGATCAAAGTTTTGAGAAGACTACAATAGAAACTGCTTGACCCCAACACTGAATCCTTACAGAATATTTTTATATACCAGAACTTTCTCTACCAAGTTTTGCAAGACAAACGCTGATCCCAATACAGACTCCACACCTACAGTCACCTCCACTGAAAGCCATTAGGCCATTTCATAAAATGTAAGCATACACCTAGGTCAGTACTCTTTTGAGGTATGCAAATCGCCACTTACCAAATGAAAAGCTAAGGACAGAGGGGTTAATAACTTGCCTAATGACAAAACAGCAGGCTTGAGGTAGTTTTTAAGCACTACCACAATGATTCTTGTCATACCTCAGTCATGCCAGTTTCCCATTTTAAATGCCGTGAAGCCCTTTTTTGCCCTGCTCAGGTATGGATGTAGTAGCTAAGTTGCAGAAAGCTCATTTTCATATCCTAGCCCTGCTTGCAGAGAGCCCATTGCCAGAGGCAGAAGCAGATAGAAGAATGCCAGGGAGCAGCCCCAGGAATCACCTAGATCCTCCCATGCAAGTTCACCAAGACCTTCCTGCCAGATGTCTGACTGGCCTTTAGAACACACACTCAAAAGCTCTTCCTCAACACCCCTACCCTCACGTAAGCAGAGTTTTCTTACTCCTAAAAGTAGGATCCTTCTCCTAATACCCAGTCTAAACTGACAGCCTAAAACAAGGGCAGTGTCTTCTCCACAACAGCACTGAGAAGTAGGAGATGACCATTTTTTTTTTTCCAAGCAGAAACAGGAAGCCTAGGATCCCATCTTCCCATTTGCCTTCTTTGTAGCATTAACACCTACCATTTTTTTCCAACTCTCTTTATGAAAAAAACCCTGGAATTTGTCACAAGGAACCTATTTTCTAAAACCCTCATCACAACCATCCAAATCTCAGGCTCAGATTTTCACATCCAAGTTTGGAGGCTTTTCTGTGCACTGTGTAAACTACCATGAGCCACTGTGTATGCAAAAGGCTGGTGTATGAAATGTGTTGCCCACAGGTCATAGAAATGTGTTTCTTTTTGAAAGCATGGCATTTGAGTGCAAGCATACAGTGTGAAACAACTGATACAGCATTTTCTGTGGAAAAAAAAAAAGAATAAGACCTTTTATAGGCAACAATATGTCAAATTTTACTCAGATGTATACAAGCTTAGTAAACAAATAGGATCTGTGTTTGGATATCCTTTAGTTCAGATAGAAAGCTGACAAGATAGCTGGAAGCTGCTGCCAGCTGTCTATAATCAACTGATTAAAAAAAAATAATCTTTACAGTGCTTAAAAAACATTCTCTTTTTTTTTCCTCAAGAAGTTTATCTTAAGCAATATTCTACATGTGTTCCTCAGCACACCAAAAAAGGTCAGGAAAATATCCCACTGCAGCTTTGGTATTTCCTGACAGTGTAAGAGAACTAATTAGCTGCAGAAGATGACTGTGGAAGGACCTGATCCTAATTCCTTTGAAACTGATCAAAACACTGAATATTTAGAGGCATTAATTTGCACTAGTTACAAAAAGTTAAACCTCAGAAGTTGAATTGCAAAATCAGCCACTGTTCTTGTCAGCAGCCCCTTGGTTGAGCAGTTTCTGCTCAGTCAGGGTCAGGACTGTATGAGGGCTCCAGTCCCACATCTATCAAAGCCAAAGGGAATCTGACAGCCAATTTCCAATTCACAAGGTTTGAAGGAACACAAGTGGAGTCACATGCCCTCAGTGCACCACATAAGACAGCTGGCAAGAAGACAGCACCTAGTAAAAAGGGGTTTTAGCAACTTTTCTAAGTGAATGAAGCAGTAAAAATTGTTTCCCACTTTTGGAAAACATCTTGGACAAAATGTTATGAACATCTTTATGATTAACATGGTGCTTTTGCTTTATAGGCATGGAACAGGAGGGCACTTTCTCCTCCCAGGGAAATGTCACACACCGAGTTACCCAGACCAGCAGGCTGATGAAAGAAATAACAAATACCTGTAATGTAACTTCAAGAATCAGCAATATATTGAGCCAAATCAGGTTGCAGTGCTGTAAAATCAACACCAACACCAGTTCCCATAGCATTCATCCTTCTACATCGAGAAAAGTTATATACAGGTTGGAGATTTACTCCATGTGACATGCCCGTGGCACCTCACAAGCCAGTGTCAGCCCTGTAATATTCAGTGATGCCACAAGAGTGAGAGAAAATGGAAAAGCTGATGGACATGAACAGGCTCCTGAAAATAGGCTCTGCCCTTTGCTAAATGTGGGTTCAATTGTGCTTTGAAGTTAAAAAGGTAGTTGAAGAAACTTCTGTAGAAAGGCCATTCTGTGGCTACATTAGACTTCCCGGTGATGAAATCCGCTCATTTCTGCAGTAAACGCACAGTTTTCAGGCTGACAGCTGGGACACCATGGGGTGAAGTCTTACACACCCCTCTGACAACAAAAACTTCATCACTGGAACTTACTGAAGAGTTCATCTGATTCCTCAACAAGAACAAAATCCAGTTCATGCTCCCTGAACATTGGCTCCGTACTGGTGAAGGAACATAAATGACAGGAATCTCTTTTTAATGAATTAATTACCTGCTTTATCTCTGTGTTCACACTGTGTTTGTGACTAAGAGTCATGTAATACTCTTTTGGAGTTGAATATCATTTAAAATATGCAAAGCAGGTTTCTTTTCCCCTGTTAATTCAACATATCATTTTTGGCTTGTTTTAGTTAAATTGTATTCTTGGGCACACAGTAGTCAGTTACTGTGTCAAGAGAAGTGGGATGAGCAGAATGTAGGCAGATAACAAAACCCAGAAGGTTGCAATTCCAAACTACACTCTTAGAACAATTATTGTTCTACTTTTTCATAAGTATTAAGTATAATTTTGTTTAAAAAGGGAAGGCAATGGATTGCAACTGAGAATCTAGCTGTGGATTTTATATAGAAAGAGTAGCAATTGATATCACTTGCCCCAAACATTTAAATGGCAGAAGAGCCAAAAATCTCTTCTGGTATAACAGGTTCATAGAAATTTTAGCTCCTTTTAATTGCTGGAATTATTTTTTTTGCTCTTGTGAAAATACAAGATTAAAAAAGATCAGTGTTTGATGTTGGTACAATTTAACACTAACAAATGCAACTGGGGGCTGCTTTTTAGAGCTGAATTAACACTGAGCAATATGAAAACAGGAACCCTCAATGGTCCTTAGCTTTCAAATTGCAGAGCATGTTGGAAAGCTTAGTCCCAAATGAATGACAGGAAGCAGCTGACAACAGTTTAGGAAGAGGAGGATCTTGTCAAATGGATTTTTTTTCCCCAAATCCTTTTGCTTTGTTTTGTTTTTAAGTAGAGCTATTGCATTAATAATTTTGAATATGACCAAAACACAGCTCTTTATAACATTCCCCTCATGTCTAACACATACAAAAATATGCTGCTGTTTAGGATATTATAAAACTAATGGGGAAGTGTAACTGGAATGTAAGTATCCATATTTGAAAGTCTTTTAGAACATCACCTTCATTCCTACTGTTATAAAAGTTTTGAGGATTTCTAGTGTTCATGAAGATCAAGGGTTTGGTTCTGCTTCTTCCAGTTAGTGTTTTATGGTTACCTGTGGTTTCTTAACATTGCTGACTATGGTGTATTTTACCTTGCAGTCTGCAGGGATACTCTAACCATACTAAAACCATGTAGATTGTGTACATTTCACTTCATCCTGAAGATGAGGTGCCCTACTCTCACTCCTGAATATCTACTTTCCCTTTTCTGTTTTTTCCTAACACCAGCACTATTTATGTGAAACACATCTGTTTACTCTTTACACATGAAAGAATATAACACCTAGTATGAATTACTGCCCCTCCTGCCCTCTTCCCCACATCACACTGAAACAGACAGAAAAGTCATTACCTAATCTTCGTGCAAGTCCAAAGTCAATGAGTTTGATACTTGTACCGGTCTTGTTGACACACATAATGTTTTCTGGCTTCAAATCCAAATGGACAATACCCTGCTTATGGATGTACTGAACTCCTTCTGAGATCTGCTTCATGTATTTAATGCACTCTCTCTCTGTCAGTTCAAAGTCTTCATCAATGATTCGTTCAAAGAGCTCTCCTCCAGAAACCCTATGAAAAACAAAGAAAAAGAGGACTTCTGTAGCTTTATCATTTTGGGAGTAATCCAACTATTTCCTTTACACAAATACAGATAGCTCAGGCTTGTCATAGTCACTTCAGGATGCAATCTGTGTTTTGCAATGGCATTTTCCATACAAGAGTCACATAGGAAGAATCACCTTTCATGTGTGGTACAGATCAATCAATTTTCCCTTCTGAATCTCTTTCCCAGCCTAGGCCTGTGAAACGCTTGCACTGTTATCCCAGGCAGTAGGCATGTAGCTGGATGTATATCCTGCCTCTAGGATTTAGCCACCTGCACCAGGCAGTGCAATGTGGGCCATGTCATTGTCACCCCATGAGATGTTTACCACACCGCCACATACTCTGAGCTCGTGTTCCTCACTGCTTCCTTCCCTCTTATGCTCCCTATCTACACAGGTGCTGATAACCTAATTTAGAAATATAGAAAACTAAAATACATGGGATAGGCCCAGAAAAAGAAGGCAAAACTCCTAGTAAATTAGCAAAAAATTGGGAAGTAGAGAGATTGAGAGTGACAAAGAAAGGCTGAGAAAGGAAGAATTCAAATGACAGGGTTAATTGGAATGCAGGGCTCAAAGTGTAAATGGCAGACCCAACTGAGCTCAGAGGGAATTTCTTCCTTAGCTAAGACAGGACAAGGATATAACCTACAACTCTTTCAGTGCTGGTATTTTTAGCTGAGCCATCATCACACTCCTTGTAGGTCAATTCCATTTTTATGCTTATTTAAAATGTGCAATAATCGTCTTTCCAGGGTAGAATCTCCTGGATTGATCTATTTATGGAACTAAAGTGGGACATTTTTAACCTAGATTTTATAAAGCAAAAATCAAATTGTCATTGGTGGTTTTTTTTGTTTTTTAATTCTGAATAATCACTCAACTGGTTTATCTGCTTCTGTCCAACGTATGTGTGCAGCAAGTGAATGACCCAGACAGAAAGGAGCAAATAGCTTGCTTTTAGAAATCTGTTCTAAATTAAATGCTCCATGGCTTTTACCTGGCTTAACATTTTGCAGCATTCATGCTTATTGCTAAATGTAATTGCAAATTTCAGTTACAGATAGAAAACATGCAACTGAAAACTGGCCTTGCAGAGTTTGCAGGTTGTCAGGTAAGTGATTATAACCTGTGTACTAAACTGAGACATCTGGAGTTCTGGACACAGTTGTTACTTTGGCTATAAGATCTTGGAAAATGTATAATTAGAATTGCTACTGTAGCTTCCTATTAACCTGAAAACAATGAGGACAGCACACAGTCGACAAATTGAGAGGTTATGTTGGATTATAACACATTTGTAACATAATATGGCTGGAGCAGCTCCGTGAAGACAGGGATCTAGGATTTTGTTACTGCAGAAAGGCATTAATCAGCACAGAGGTGTTAATGACAAGATCTGCATGCAAAATATTTATATCTGTAGCACTCTGCAATTCCAAACGATCACAAACCTAATAATAAAAAGTACCAGTTGCTTTTGCCTGCTCAACACAGATAAGGATGACTTATTTTTACTACATAAGTGCCATACCCCTCAGGTCCCTAAAGTGAAAAGTTTTCAGAAATGGTTCAGTTGCCTCAGGCACCACCTTTTAGCATATCATTTGGAAATACATGCTGGTGTCACCCCAGGACCTCTAGGCCCACTGGTAACATCATTAGATTAAAATGTAATTGCATTTAGAGAATACACAGTTCTGCATTTATATCCAGAGCCAAATCCCATTTAATTTTTTCCAGGTTAGGAAGCTGAATTGAACCAATGCAAGTTAGGTTCTATGTATACACAGAATAAGAAGTTGGCTTTCTTCACCCAGCCACTACTTCCAAATCCAAATTTCTCATTCATTTCTGGATTCTCCTCTTTCCAGTCTTCTCTAGATGAGGTCACAGAGGAAAATAGTCTTGTCTATAGAGTCACTGAATACATATTTAAAAAATATTTTATTATAAGGTTTTGGTCATAGAGGAACAGTGAGAAGAATCTACCTTGGAGCTGCCCAGGCAAATACTCAACTGCACTTTAATATCTCCCTTCCAAAAAAAAAAAAAAAACGGAAAACCTTAGTGACCTGTACAACTTAAATCAAACCACAGGAATGGAATTTACTGCTGAAATTTTACTTTAATAATGTAATTTGCAATACAATAATCTTCTTCTGATCTATCGTAAAATAAACTGACTATCTGGAGCATATAAGAACTTGAAGGCACTGAGCTGCCAGTGCTGAATGCCATTCCCAACATGCTGCTATTTTTCTGATACTTGTTTTCCACTGAGATACTGTTTGTGGAACAGGGACATTGCTGGATTTGTAAAGGAAATGCCCAAGATATGCCCTGACTTCCTGCAAATGGTAGATGGGCAGGTTTCCAGGGAAGAGCACATCAAATGATCTGAATCACTACAGTGATGATAAATGAATGATTAAAAATATGAATTTATTATAAATGCTAAATAAAACCACATAAAATTGTGGCATAGCAAATATTAAAAGGAAAGAGTGTGAAGTAAAAAAAGTTATAAGGAAAACATGGGAATAAAATTAAAATGAAAAAATTCATGATGAATATCAGGAAGAAAATTTCAAAGATGCTTCTCATAAATAGCTCCAATTTGAGTGGAGGGGGAGCTGCTAAATTTCTGTCACTGCTAAAATCTAGTTTAAAAGTATACTGATGGAAGGAGAGCTCTATTTTTTTGAAATCCATGCATTTAGAGTCTGAAGGGAATAAAGACAGTATCTTGGACACTAAGAATTTCTGAAGGTATTTCCCCCAACTTCTTTGATATGCAAAGAAATGTCGGCGCAATGGCTAAGCCAGAATGTGTCACTGGCTCTAACAGTACATGTAGATGCTGTGCTGGGACCATGTCAGCTGGGTTAAGTGACAATATAGAGGCTACCAAGGCATCTGACTCACAGGTGTCACACAAACATCCCACTCCTGAGCAGGGACAGACTCCTGCTGCAGGCAGCCTGCGTGCTGCGTTAAGAACCCCTCCTCCTATGGCTCTCCACTCGGTGGAGATTTCAGTGTGGGAGTTCAAAAGCCAGGAGAGGTTCCCACCCCACCATCAGAACCAGATGATCTTTAAGGTCCCTTCTGACCCAAACTAAATTCATAACCTAATCAGACTGGTTAATAAAACCACTCTAGATTCGACTGCACTTTTCTGTAGTTTCAAAAAGTAACCCCCCTTTGTTTGCAGGGGGAACTAATGGAGTGTTAAGCCATATGCTATTCAAAACTCTTCATACATTTCTTTGTTTTCCATTAGGTCTGCCAGCTCCCAATTCCAAGCTAAGTAGGGCTCCCTCCCCTTCCCGTCACCAGCTTGCAGAAATGCTGAATCTAAAAATAAAAGCACCTTCTTGCACACAAGTACCAAGGCTGAATAATGGAGATCCAGTCTCTGAAACAGGCACTGCAATAGTACTTTATACACAACCTAGGCAAGTGCCGAGCAAGCAGAATAGATCACGTAGTCTCTTCTGCTTCAACCAATTCACATCATATTCAGCACTTCCAGCCAGCAAAAGAACCTGCTTCTCCTTCTTGCAGCAGACAGCAGACCATGCATGAAGCAGATGTGGCAGCAGAACAGTGGCTGATGTAATGTTTTGGGAAAAACATCATTGCAGATCAGGATTTCATTTTCTTTCCAGCTGCTTCAGCCACATGTATGGGATTCACACTAAGCAGGTGCGTTCTGGATCATGCAAACAATGGTCACGTTGGTCATTGTTGTTTCTGAAGTCTGACCATTACTTTCCATCCCATGCTGTGCTGATTCTTTTCTTATAATGAATTCTGGTGCACGAACATGTTCTGAACCCTTTTTTTTCCTTTTTCCTGGAAATAAATATCTACTATCTTTAAATACAAAGACAGCCAAGTCACAGCGCTGTGAGATCCTTTACAGTGCTGCTTTTGGGGTGCTTTTCTGCTACTTCCTGCAGTGGTGGGGCATAAGTAGCTCAAGGTAAACAATTTCTGGGAGGTAAAAAGAAGCATTGCTGCCTTACTCAGCAAGAACAAGACAGCAACAGAGGCTGTCTTCGAACTCAGCTTCACTTCAGTATCTAGCTCTTGGTGAAGGGTGCAATGACTTTCCTGTAAAGGTGAAATCCCCTTCTACAGCTGCTATACCTGGACCACTGTGGAGAATCCGTGTACTGACATTAGGGGCAGATCAACTAATGTTTTATTAGTTTTTCTGGGGGAAAGACAGTGTAACCAATCTTTCTGCATCTACTGATCTAGATTTAGAACATCCACTGTCTTCCCCTGTGGGGATTTTTTAGACAGCACCCCCTTATCATAAATAAATGTTTTGCAATCAGAATATTGACACTGTTGCAGGAAAAACACATCAGTCTAATCCTTTAAGGTTTTTTAAAATATAAGAACTGGATATAGCACTGGATGAAAACTAAAGTGTTCTCAGTACCTCTTGAGTACTATATATTTGCCTTGGTGAAATTTCCATGGAAATTCAACTACTTTGTTAGAATGTAGCTGAGATGTTTACATTCTCCAGCATATCTTTTTTTTCCCTATTGCTTGTTGTGCACCAGCATTCAATTCTCTGCAAGAGACAACTGATCAGTGGTTAAGTGAAATTCGACACAAGCTTCTTCACTTCTTCAATACACATTTAGAACTGTCCAAAGAAAAAACTCCACTTTCTTCTTTCCCCTCCTTAAACATGTTTTTGGTTCTAAATTCAAGCCCAAATTGCAACTAAGTCTTTTTCTCTCCCCTCCCAACTTGGCAATAAAAGACTGAGCTGCAGAAAAACGCAACATGTACTCGATTAAAAACCAAACCAACTAGTCAATAAAGACTGTAACACATCTTCACTGTTTTTTAAGAGATACAACACAGATTCTCTTGCACAGTTTAAACAAGTTGGATAAATAACTGGAAAAACTTGCAAGATGTGAAAACCATTTAGGCCCTGCAGATGCTGAACCTTCTGACAGCCCCATGTCTGGATAAGTCACTACTTTTATGCACAATTATTTTCAACATTATTAGCTTTGTCAGTGTGATCTGCTTTATACTTACATTTCCAAGACCATAACGATGTTGGCTTTTTCTTCAAAGGCATCGACACATTGGACAAGTTTTGGATGATGTAGACAGTTCATGATGCTGATTTCATCCCTTATGTTCTCTTTTTCCTTAGCAGAATATGCTTTGAAAAATTTTCCTGCCCAAACTTTTCCAGTCTTCTTTTCAACAAGCCTAAAGACTTGTCCAAATTTTCCCCTGAAAATATACAACTATTTCCATAAAATGTTTTTGCAATATATGGGCTGCCATGAATAGCAACATTTTACTAAATATTCCAGTGCAACCACTCTGTTCTTCAACAAAAACGTCTTCATATCAAGTGCTGTTCTGTGCTGATTTTGTGCAGAGCAATCTGCAAGTTCTTTTCAATGAACACCACATTTAGAGGTACCCTGCTATTTCCATTAACAAGTTTTACATAAGAGGGTTCAAAAAATCTACTCCTACCAGGCTTTAATTCACATGTCTCAAGTTTTTCTGCATGCAGTTTTCTAGGGGCAGCAGATGGAAGACATCTTGGGTACAGGATACACGGGAGATCAGAATATGAATGCTAGCAGCTTTGGTACTCTAATTTCACAGATCTGTACAGGTACTATTCGACCTCCACAATACACCTGTCATGAGCTGTTAGTGGCAGCACACAGGATTCCCCGGCCTTCAGCACCACCAGCAGCACCAATGGCTGAACGATTATCGCGGCATGCAGTTCACATACCCACGAGCTGGAGGGCTGGGACACGCAGGCAGGCTGATCATTGGCCTTTGCTGAGCAATACTACTAATGCCCTTGGGATTATGGACGCTGTCAATGGAGATTCTGGGCACTGCACAGCTTAATCTTATTACCACTAATGGGTATAATGGAAACACAAATGCACAATGTGTACCTTTTTTTCCAGCTAGCTTTTGGAACACTGAAAACTAAATGAATCCTGTAGCTTTATTCATTTGTGGGCTCCATTTTCCTTGCCAGAAATGCATGCAGTACCTATTTAAACCTGTCAATTAATAGGAATAAAGAATCTTCATGGAGTGGAGGACAACATACATTAGAATCTATTTTTACTGCTGCAGATGAGCCCAGCTGGAATGTTGAAAGTACAAGACAGAATCAAAGAATGAATGCACCTGATATTTATAATTGACTGGCAGCCTTGAAAACTCCATGTCCTCAAATGCACAATGTAGTACTTACGACCCCAGTCTTTCTTCAATATTGTAGACATCTGAAACCTTTTGTTCAGTGTTGATAGTAACTGTCCGATACTCGACCTCTGTTTCTTTCCCTTCTACAAATAAATATTAAGAACCATGATTAAAACCTCTATAAATCACAAATTAACCCCACAGATTTTCATTTGTCCTGATTAAAAAATGAACTTCTTACCATCATCAGATAGCTCCGCTTCATCCTCTTTAAGTTCTAGATGAAAATAAAAAGACATTAATAACTTATTATATAGGATGAGGTACTTAGATAAGATAATCAAATTATTCACAGTTATATGAGCAACTGGTAGACCCTATGGCTGAGAGCAAGAAGCAGGCAGGGAGTTAGTGCATTAACTTCATCATTAAAATCTCTTCACTGCTTCTACGTGTCTATTAACCATGCAATCACAACCTGGTCACGATTTCATAATAAGTCACATTCATGAGTTTTGCAGGACTTATCTATTGTACCTGCCTAGTAGAAGGCTCAGCATACTGAAGCAGGTCAAAATAATCTAGTAAAAAGCTTTAAGAATTTTTAGTGAAATAGACAATAAATTAAAAATTAATAAAATCATTTCTGGTCCAAAACCTTTCCTGGCTTTTCTATGCATTTGGAGGATTGCAAAGCCAGAAGTGAAGGAAGTTTGTACATTAAAAAATTTCCCACAAAGCATCTAGACAAATTTTTCGGACTCAAAATGACTAGAAACTCTGGACAGCATGCACTTCCTGAGCATGGCTGAATTATTAAATCACTGAGGTCAAAATGGAGGCTCAGTTCTGCAGGTGTACTCAAAGGCAGGCAGAGATGTTGGCAAGCCCAATGACACAGACAGAGTAAAAGCTGTCCTGAGTGTTTTCAGTTTAATTTTTAATTTTCATGTTCATGGACTATCAGTAGTGCCAGCTTGCAATCATGCTTCCTGTAGGTGTGAGGGGGAAGTGTTGTAGCTGGACTACTGTTATATACTGATATTCCAACAGGGCTAGTTGAATGTTGTTAAATATTGCTTACGCTGCTTGGGCTTGCTCCTAAGACTGGTGGCTATCACCATTTGAGAGATTGCAAAGGCAGTTGCACAGTGACCCACACAATTCTCCCTTTGGCTGCTGAAGCTGCACTTTGCCATCCCTGAGTGCAAACCCAACCAAGTGATTTATCCCCACTGTGTCATCAGATTTATGTCATGAAACATTAATGTGGTACTCTGGATGCTGTTCAGTGCTTTAGTATATAGAGTTATATGCAGCATATGAGAAGAAAATCATGGGAAAAAGAGGCAGAGTAAGCAAATAGCTGGTCTGATGCATGGGCATCACCTTTTCACATCCAACAGAAAATGCTGCATTTTTACTCTGGTAGCAAAACCAAGCAAGCAGATATAATCCATTCCTAAAGCTCCTCTTGGTTTGGATTTGCAACCCTTGTATGGCCCAGCACAGACTAGTTTGCAGCGATTTATCAGAAGAGCAGGGAGAGAAGTGAGCCCTCCCCACTCCAGGGTAGCTGTCCTCAGATCTTCCTCAGCTAGAAACCACACTTGCATACAGCACATCACATTTTCCTCCCCTTTTAAGGGCTGTGTAAGGGAGCTGATCCCAGCCACGCTGCCAGGAGCTAATGTCTGCCAAATACTGATTAGACAAAGAAGTCAGTTCCCCGTTCTGCAGCGACACTGTATTGAAGACATGAACTAGAAACATTTTGGTCCACCAGTGGAATCATAAATTAGATAAATGAAACATAACTGAGGTTAGTAAGCACTGAGTAGCTGTACTAAAACCTTTCTCAGAAGTGAGTGAATGGTACCAAGTTTTCCTCAAACATGGCAATGCCTACTTTAATCTGTTGTGACTTGAACCCTTATTTTAGTAGCTGTTTTCTTTAATGCACAGTAAAACATTAGCCATGCCTTTCTTCACTAAGATTATATTGGGAGCGCTAATATGCACTGGCCAGCTCAGTATGAAAATCAGTAATCAATCTTCCTGGCAGCTGTGGAAAATCCCTAGTTACTCAGCTAAGTGTTTAGATAGATGTCAGCTTGAAGTTCTGACTTTGAGAGGTGCTGAACACATGCATTTTCCACTGCTCTTAATTAGAACAGCAGTTATACTCACACACTCGAAAAACCACGCTTTATATGACTTGCCCTTTCTCCACACTAACTGCAGCTTCAAGAATTGAAATCAAGAAGCCCTGACATTGAGAGCACCAAGACAATCCACCCTCCTGCACACAGAATACATTTCCTTTTCACTCAAAACAACTTTTTTGTTGTTGAGCTTTACATGTACCACAGATTCATGCCCTTTCTAGCCTTTTTACATTGAATCTGTGTAATAAAACTGTCTTAAAAAGAAAAATAGCTTGTTTGCTTTGGTCCAGTAAAAGCAGTGTTTGCATTAGGAAAAAAAACAAATGTAGGGAAGAGTCAGGTCCCCAACCCCATCCTGCAACTAAACAAGAGGACATTCAAACAGAGGGAATTGCATTATGAAGACCCAATATTGTCTAGTTTCTTTTCAGGATTTTTGCTACCCTTAAGGTTATTTTGCCCTCTTTGAAGACAAGCTGCATCTTGATTTAGATCTTTAACAGAGAGGAAAGTAATTTCTCAGAATGCATCCAATTTAGCACTTGAAGAGAAATATGATTTACTTTTGTTTGGAAATGTCGTGTGAGAGGCTTACACAGTGGTGTGACACTGCACCACTTTGCTATCCTTTTGTCTTGCTGTGGCAATAAAATATACATCACCAGGATTATGTGAGACACAATTCTGAAGCCCTGCATGCATAAGCATGGAGGAAGAGATTCAACACACAGTCCACTCCTCAAAGACAGGAAAAAGGGCAAAATACATAATCCTGGTCTGGGCTTTCCAGTGTGGTATGGCTGTCAAAGTATCCTTGCACAATAGGTAGATGTGGGTGTGCACAAAATTATGCATTCAGTATGTTCTTTTAAAAAATAATGCTGATTTTTTTCCTGGGTTTCCTGGTTTTAAATTCAGAACCACTTTCTGAATAATTTCTAAAATGCTCCAGCTCTTCCCATATATCCTTTGAGAAGATCTGAAGCAAAAAATGATGCAGAAGATACTGACAAATATTTTTACAAGTATGTGCAACTGTAATTAAAAACCTAAAAAATACTTTTAGCATGTGTCATGCTGCAAAACCAACATGCTAAGCAGGATAGAGTTGAATTCATAAGACTGGTGTGCTAACAGCAACAGCTGGGATTCAAAGCATGGGAACTACAACTAGGTATGAGAGGCTAATTTGGTTTCTGCTGCATATTCAGTGCTTGGCTAGCAGAAAGCACATTTACTTATTCCAAATACAAATTTGGAATAGTGTTTATGGCTTGTTTTTCCACAGTGTGTCCAGTATAAACTGTAATGAATCCATCAGCATGTTTCAGGCAAGCCACCAAACATCATTTCCCAACTGTGTATGGTCTGAATGTGTAACTTATGTGTGAAAGGTTTCATCTCCCATTACCAGTGCACTGAACTACAGGTCTGTCAGTCAGCGCTCCCACAGCAAGCCAGAAGTCCAATTCTTGGTTCCTTGCACAAGGCAGGGTTTTGGGATCCCTGAAGCCAAGTTTCCACCCCAGATGCATGTAAACCTTGTATGTCCAAACACCCACATAAAAGAAAGGAACTTCAGCACACCTACAGTCAGCATAAGCATTCACTGTGCACGTGTGAGGGAGTGGGTACAGCTGCCTGATCTCACTGGGAAACTGTTAAGATTGTTTAGTTAAATGCAGATTTATTGTTTTTTCCTCTTACAAACTAACCTTCTTGTTTCTCTCCGACTTTGACCAGCTCCGACTCCTGACTGGGCTCGCTGATGCCGTACACGTTAGCAGCTCGCACACGGAACTTGTACTCCCGGTCAGCCTGCAGGTCCTGCACATTGAATGAGGTGCTGCGGCAGGTCGTGAGATCTGTCCATTGGTTATCCACTGAGTTCCAGATCTCCACGGTGTAGGACTGCACCGCGCTGCCTCCGTCGTAGGAGGAGCCGTACCATGAGAGAGTGAGGGAGGAACTCCGGATGTCTGAGGCACAAGGTGTTCCGGCAGGTGGGTCTGGTTTATCTGCAAACACATGCGCAGAGCACGTTAGAAGATATCAGGAGGTAAGAGGTAGGACTTCCATTAGGGGATTTATTACTGGCCCTACCTAGCAACTTTTTTTCTTTCCATGGCTCTGCTTCAGAGGTTTGTACTGCAGGGAGGAGGAACAACTGCAGCAGAGGCAAACATACCTAGACTACCTAACATAGATACCAGTCCCACATGGGCTTCAGCGTGGGCTGTTCAGTTCCCTGGGCATCTTGCTAAGCTGTGATGAAGCGTAATGCCCTTCCCTGCCACAAGTACAGAAACAATGGAGACAAAAATCAGCCACAGCAAGTACTGAAATCAAATCGCCCACAACAGTGCAAACCACTCCTTGGTGAAATTCTTTAGACATTTACCCCTCTAACAGTCACCATAGCTGTGATGTTCTTTCTCCGGCACCCTTCATCTGCCGTTGTACTTCAGGGCCGCTACTAATCTTCAAGACCCTCAGAACGGGCCACTTACCCAACTATAGCTGGGTAGCAGGGATACCCAAAGCAGTTTGTTGGCACAGAAACACAGACCTTGAAAGGTGACAACTTTGCTAACAATTTAGTGAACAACTTCACTTATGTGCAGTTTTTGGAGGCCTAGTGCACTTTTTTGGTAAAAAGGAATTGAACTCAGAATATTTAAATATTGATGTTTTTTAATTAAGAAGAGAGAAACTTCTGTTTTTCCTCAGACACTTGCTCCCACCATCCTTATTTGCATGAATAGAGCCAAAATCACCAGAATCTGGCTTGCAGACTGTGCAAACATCTGACACAATACAAAAACCTTGCAGTTAATATGGCTTTTTCAAAATGAATTTTAATGATTACACTGTTATTGAAATGAATGTTTTCCTCAGACAGATAAATGGTGACTTAAAAAAAAAAGATTAAAAAAACAATTATGGAAGTAAAATACTTCAAAAGACTTTGAAGGGAACAAATATCTTTCTTGAGAATAATCCTCTCAGAAGTAATCTAGTAAAAACCTACAAAATTATGATGTTGATCTGGGTAAACTAGTGGCCAAAGGTTGAATGAGAAATCAAAGGATAAGACAAGATGACAGAGGATGAAAAGAAAAAAGAAAGTGTGAGATGCTACAAGCAGTGGTTACTGGACAGGGGGTGATAAAATGTTGCTGGTTAAAACTGCTAATGGACTTTATCACTTTCTCTTTAAGAATGGCAGAGCTGCCAAAAAAATACAGCCACTCTCTCAGCAAGAAAAACATTGCTGGGGAAAACTGCAGTTGGCTTTGCAAGTTACTGTGGTAGACTATATCAGTTATGCCTTCATACCCAGATTATCATTCCTAGGAAATTCACTGTGCAGACAGAAATAGCCCCAGTTTGCCACAAACATGCCTTTAGTTCTTGGACAGAGGGACTTCTCTGACTGCTATGGTTTTACTCACAGAGAAGGGAAATGGGGTAGTCTAAAGTGTTCCATGCAGTTAAAAATCAGTTCACTATTTGGAAGCGTGCAAGTTCCACTGACCAATTATTTCCCTGAAAATCATTACAGTTGAGTTGTGATAGAAAATCCATCTCCTCTCACAACTTAAACACATTAGAAGATATTTAAGTAGAGCTTTTAAGTATGAGGGAAAAGACTAGGAGGAAGGAAGGGAGATGGGCACTGAGGGTTTGTCACTGCATTCAGTATGAGAATGCCCAAGTGGAAGAAAAAGAGTCAGCCAGAACACATCTTATCTTTATTCATTTTGGCAACACTTAAAACACCATTCCACTAGGAGTCATCATTATACAGTACATCTCTTGCTAAACACAAATATCAGAGACCAGATGTTCTTAACCTCTGGAATGGCTTACTGCCCTGCTTAGTTGTCACATTTTACTTGCCTCACTGTCTGTCAGAATAAAAGGGACTATTTAAACAATTTATAGTGTAGATATCATGAACTGAATCAGAGAGATTAAATAACTTGTCCAAGATCAGAAAGAGAAACTGTAGCAAAGATGAAAACTGATTCTTGATTTCCTGGTGCCTGAACAGCAGCATCCCTCTTCCCTGTACTTGTCCTGCCCAGCCTCCTCAGAGCTGCGGGAAGTGAGAATTCAATGCTCACACCATTCACATCACCAGAATGCCTGTACAATACTATAGCAGCCACCTGAGAGCTGGTTGCATGGTACAGAGGGAATCTATGATTTCTGTCAAACAGCAGTGATAGCCATCTTCTTTTCCCTGTGATTTATTATCCATGTAAACCTCACAGGGAATGACACAACCTCCATCCTCTTCAGAATCTGTACAGAAGAGTAATATACAGGTGTGGGTTGTTCTCCTCCTATATCATCATCATTGCATCATTGCAAGATGCTGATAGAAGAACCTGGATAAGTAACAGATGACTTATCCTAAATCCAGAGCAGAACAGAGCAGTTGCTGATAACAAGAGGAAAATACTTTGAAGAAACAGCTAAGCCAGTAGTCTATCACCCTCCAGAGGCATCTGTTCGGGTTTGTCAAAGTAGTGCAGATTCTCTGACATCTGGTACACACACAGCTAAATGTGGATGGTATGTGTTTGTTTAAAAAAAAAAAAGAAAAAGACAAAGAAAGTGTTAGCTTGCTCTACTGCTTTGCACTGAATTTGACAGCGAAGGAGGAAAGAATACTAATGCTTCAGTCTTTGCAGAGCACAGTAACCTGCTTCCCGTACAGGACATGAAATAGAGTCTTTTTTTGCTGACTTTCAACACACTTCTCTAGGCATGATTTATCCATTCCCTAGGCCACAGTCACCTTAGTGACCTCTCTTTCCATGACTCACCTAGATCACTGGAATCCATTTGGCCAGCAGAGTTTACAGAAGCATTGCCTGGGTATGTGAGCACTGGAGAGAAACCATTCATGGCCAAGGGGACATCAGCAGTAAAGAAAATATGACATGGCTTTATTCTAATAGCTGCCAGCCCTGGGAATATTTCTACTTTCCTAATAAATTTTTCACAGTAGGCAAAGATGAAAAACCTGCAACCCTGGTGGGACTCTCTTGAGCCAGAAATACCCATGTTTTTGTTCGGAGTCTACCATGTGCCACTGCTTCTAGATCTGTTCAGTGTATAAATACTGGGGTAGTAGTTGCTATGGGATGTCATAAACAAGATCGAAAGCCTAATCTTTGCTCTTTCTTAATATGACAGCTGTATATGCACCATTTTACCATGCTTAAAAATTATTTGATATCAGACTGGATGGTATTCTACAGCTCTGCACATTCAGAGAATTTGCAGATGGTCTCTCCATGTGTCTGTTTTCTTTCTCAACAGTTTATTCTATGGGGATTTTAAAGGTTACCCTTTATTCATCTGTCTGTATTGAAAGCTAGGGTAGCTGGCCAAACTGCGTTCCCTTCTGAAATATGAAATTTCTTTGAGCAAAATTAACTGCTTCCAATAAAAATATCCAGTTGAGCAGGGGTGTGGATGTCAAGCACAATTCTCTTTTGCGTCCTTTTGTTTCAGTGTTTAGTATACCATCCATTAATGTCCTTGAGCTGCCTGTCTTCAATATTTCATTTGCATGTCATGTGCAGTCTTTTACACACACATACTTCACACTTAGACATATTATGAGGGTTTTACATAGACTTCATTGGACCACAATTTTGTTCCTGTTCTGGACCAAACCATAGCCACAAGTCAATACATGAATTACAAGGAAGGGAGTGGTTCCAAAAATGGACTGCTCCTTGTGAACATTACTATAGGATAAGTAGTTGGTTTAAAATACTGAACTCTAACTTCAATTTCACTATTCTATGCAAAAAAATTACATATATATATTCTCCACCATAAGATGTCCTAACAAAATGAAAGTAGAGCTACTCCAGTCTTGGCCAACTTGCAACATGCATATAACATAAAAGTCAAGACTCAGATATGCTTTACTATATTCTAGATTGTCATGGTCAAATTGGCCGTATCCACAGTCTTGTTGAGTTTGGACAGAATCCTACAAACTCCACCTCCTTTGTAGCATATTGTACTTACACTTCTTTTACTGGGATGCATGATCACCTCATTTGCCCAATAGTATGACTGCAGAGGCTATCAAGGTGGTTGGAGGTTGGACAGTTAACCGCTAAGGGGACTCAAGCACAAAGCTCCCTATGTAATCTCCATACGAGTATCAGTAGGGTTGCCCCAAACTGACTCCCAAAGCCTAGTGGCAAGCATAGGAGATGGACAAGTAGCTAATTTGGCCTCAAGCCTGCCTCAGGGACTGTTCTGCACCGCAGCATAGAGACTGCATAAAGTCACGAACACTAGTGGCACAGAGGCAACACCAGCAGCAACTCATACATGCGTGCAGAGGGGAGGGGGGAGTGGTGGTGATGTGAAGAAGGGCTCTGCTTTCCTCCCTTTTTGCTCCAGCTAACTAGGCACAGATTTAAAAGAAAAACAAACTACTTCCCAACAAAGGGAGACATAAATTATCACTACCCAAAATCAGGGAGGTCAGGTGCCAGTTTGTTCTTTGTAGCATGCTTTCCTTAGGGCAGATAGTAAGGTCACGAGCTGGCCGCACATGAAAAGTCTAAGCCGCATTTAAGACCATACCAGGTCTGAAACCCTTCTTTCTTACTCCCAAACGGTATTCAGCTGTGCTCCTTCCTCAGACAAATCCCAGAAATATTTTGGTAAATAACCTTTAATTAATTTGTATTTGTACACTCTGAGAAGCACAAAGCATAATCATGCTTGGTCATTAAATCATCGCTATTTATGAGACAAATTTGACTTGAGGTCCTTGCCTTTTTTTTTCATCTGTGGTCTGTAACCCAGGATTCCTCCTGATAAGGAAAGGGACTTTCTCTCTACATAGGCAGCAAACCCACAGCTCACACAGGACACCCACGGAACATGAAACTCTGCTAAGCAGATCTTACTGCCTTCTCCATATGGCTCAGTTTACAGAGTCCACAGAACACAAGCACCATTCCAGGAGACCAAAAAAGGCAGCAATCCCCTTATCTAACTCTGAGCACGGGGAAATGGAAATTGTTCTGCTACTTGATGTGAGGGTCAGGCTGAAGCAAAGCCAGGCACATCCAGAGCTTGCAGGGCTCTGACTTGCACTTAAGCAGCAACACTATTCCAGCAGAAAGCCTCTGAAAACTAAGAACAGTACAACCACAGCCTCTGAAAAAAGTTACTTTTCTTTTACAAACAGACAGCACTGAAGCAGGGTCTTCTGAAGTAGTTTTCTTTATCTGTTTTCAGAATTGGTTTGGTTTCTTTATAAATCCAGTTATCATATTACTGTATAATACTATTATTAGCCAGATAAAGAACAGACAAAAAGAAACAATTTAATTCCATTCCACAAGCTGTTTAGCCAGGGAAGGTATTTAATATGCTGCAAAAGCCAGTTGAACACTGTCCATGCCGACAGCACTGGCAAAGCCTTCATTTGAAATTCACCAGCAGGAGAAAAGTGAAACCATAAAAGGTCATAACTGAACTCTGCATTATTGCTGACAGGGCTCGAGGTCATGGCAGACCTCTCTGCTTTGCTGGGAAAGCTATGCCCTGCAGCTTTTTTTTCCAAGGGAGAGGAGTGTTCTAAGTAGAGATACTATTGCCCCTTAACACCCTGTAACACCCATTAACACCCCTCTGGATGTTAGTCTACCACAGGCTCTGCATAAAATTAAACTAGAGAAGAATACCCTGCATTCTCCCATAAAACAGCACAAGAGAAGTTGAAATGAACGGAAATTTTCTCCTAATGAAACAGCATCTCCTGCAGAGCTGAGGACCACACGGACAAGGTTAGTTAGTTCATTCATCCCTCCCCTGCAATACCCGTCACAGGCCGCTGCTGGCCTCCTTGAAGTCTGATCCCCTCACCACATCGCCCCTCCTGACAACTCTGACATAAACTGAAGTTACTTAAAAACTGCCCTTTCAGACCTGGGGATAAAGTAGCTCACAAACACTGGAGGCCCAGAGCACCACTTTGTCCTGTTGTTCCCACTTTGCCAGTTGGGGTAACTGAGGCATAAAAGAGTGAAATGACCTTGCCCAAGGACACGCAAGCGAGTGGAGCTGGGAACAAAACCAGAGCTCACCACTCCCACGCAAATGCCCTCAGCACAAGAACATCTCCTGCCACAGGGCTAATGGAACAAACAAATATATAATGCATTCTCAGGAGCCCTTTTACTAAACCATCTGCTCCTGTGCCTGAGTCAAACAAGCTATTCAGATTACTCATGTACGACATGTTAGGCGTCTGGTTTGAAAATGGATTAGAACTCCGATACCTGTCCACTGAAAGGCAGAATAAAGTTTAGGACTTTTCCCAGGAAGACTATCAGTGTATTCCAAATCTGCACCGGGGTGAGTTTGGGTCCTAGGAACCCTACGTTCATACGCAGGAGTGGTGATCAATCAAGTCTTAACAAGATATTCTTAGCATTTAACAGTGGGTAAAATACAGGAGAAATACTGTCATGATATTTTCTTTTCTTCATCAGAAGAAAGGTGAAGGCAAATATCCAGAAAAATGACTAACCAAGGAGTTCTACTGGAATTTTTCTCCTAGAAGAAATTACATTGAAACTAGATGGCCCATCAAGGATTAAATTTGAATCAGTGTACCCACACAGATGCAGCACAGGGCAACACAAGCTGGTTTTCCTCTATACATCGTTACCGTGCTGTGAGAATTAAGTGTAGATACAACTGCAGACTTTTTTGTCACCAAGCGTTAGTGGGGAGCCTGACAGTGGAGGTCACAACACTGTTAACTACAAGAGCAGCAACAACAGCAGCAACAGAAGACATCTCATCCTTAACCACCAGTCTAGTTGCCCTTTAACCATAAAAACGATGACAAAAATCCTCCAGCAATGCAGAGGAATGTAGAAGGCTAAAGGTTAGAGACTGAGTCCACCCACATATTCATAGCAAATTCACTGCATTCCTGACCCTAACTGTAAACAGGGAATCATGTGGATACTGCAAGATATAATCCGATGCTTCCCAAAGAAGATGATATTTCAGAAGCATTCACGTTAGCATGTCTCAGCTGCAGTATTCTCTGTAGAAGTTTCTATACTTCACTATCCGCTTACAGATGTCTGCACTTGCTTCTCCAGAGAGAGAATATGGTGTCTGACCACCGCTGCAACCACTCAGCCTGAGCAGCTAGCACTGAGCCAGACTTCTCAGGCACTTGCAAAAAGTGCTTGATAGTGCCACTCTGAACTGTTGGTTATGCTTGTAACAGGGAACTGGGCAAGGAGTTAATATAGCATGTGTTCATGTCACTTGTTGAACCGGGACCAAGCCCCTCGGATAAACAATAAGCCTACTACTATATTCACTGGCTAATGAAGTTTGTGACCATCAAATCTTGTTACCAAGCTAAACTTGTATTTTCTCATTGTTGCTTGGAAAGACACTGCTCACAGAGATTCTGATCAAGGCATAGAAGTAACAGATTCCTCATAGAAAGGAACTTCTCCACCCCAACTCAAGTATGGAATCATAACCTCATGCAGAGGAGCAGGTATTACTTGGTGAATTCATGTTACACTACTTGCATGCCTGATATGTGTGTTCTTATCTACTTTCCAACAGTGCATGAGGACGCAGTAAACAGTACATCACAAATGCTTAGAGTAATAAAAACACCACAACAATTATCTTTAGACCTCTCAGGGTGTAACGATATTGCTCTTATTCTTTTGCATATATCTACCATATAGCTCACTAATCACCATGACTTTTTTTAATACAATACGACAGGAACAATACAAATCTCAAGGATTTATACAAGACAAACAATGTTGATCAAAATCAGCCTCCAGGTAGGTAGCACATATTTTTACTTCTGTATTTAAAAAAAAATAGGTAAAAGATGTCCCTAATATCCAAAGTATTCACCAAACACGGATCATCAGAACCCCCTGTAAACTGAACCATGAAGCGATTTGCCAAAAATCAGAAAGAAAGCTAGCAGCAGAGCTGCAGAACAGGCAACTCATGCTGAATTATCCTTGTTGGATACTCCATTACTCTTTTGCCTCATTGTCACACTATCTGGCTTTAGCCAGTATGTAAACCAAATTTCTTTTTCAAAAGTGGGTACAGATTGGGGTATTTTTGTCACATACCTAAAATGTTCAGAACCATAAATTTGATAAATTTACCCATATGTACCCAATAAATGACATGAAAGGAATGAATATTCCTCACTATCACCATAGAGAAAGGACTCTACCTACCCTAAATCAGTCCTGTCATACACTAAACTCATCACTGGCTCATTTAATGTAGCTTTGGCAAGAGAATTCCACTTTAATCTGGCACAGTGTCTGCTGTAAATAATTAGCTCAGTCCCACATGAGGCCATTTTGGTTTTGGAGAAGAAAGATGTTGCAAAATCTCCCTAGAGAGATCACTCAGCTAATGAAATTGTTTATTTACGAGAGCTAATCATAACAATGGTGAAGGACTCAACATGGACATTTTGGGACCAGTCACCCCTTTAAAAGAGGAGATTGCTTAATTTGGATGTCTCACTTTTACTGCAGGTCTCACAGTATTACTAGTGCTTATACAGACACAAAATTACACCATGAATCAATGTGAAACTCAAGACTCAGTCCTTGCAGCTCAGTGCTGCATACTCATCACCACACTACACTGTCTATCAATTAACAAGCCTCCTCTAACTTGACTACATATCTGTGCATGTGTTGTGTGGACTGCAAACAGCTGACACTGGAGGCTGGGTGTAATGGACATTTTATTCACTGATATTCATTAAAATTGGGAAAAAAATCCTTAGAATAAAGTTGTGGTTTTTTTAAAAGCATCTTTTCCCATGGCCCGATCTGGACTGAATCATACACTACTCAAATTCTTTCAGTGTCAGAAGCCCTGCTCAGTTCAGTTATGCTTGCAGTTGAAGTCTGACGGCATGAGCAGTTAAAATTTAAGACTTTAGGAGCCAAATTCAAAGGATCACAGGGTAGATTTTTTTCCCCTCAAAGTACTTATTAAAAACCATTTATTAGAATCATGTTGAGTTATAGTTCACAGTCTGGGAGTCATGGTTTAAATCACTGCAGGATCATTTGAATCCTGGCAGATAGCTCAGTCCTGTTTGCTCTGGTTAAAGGTGAGTCAATAATATTATTGAGAATAGGATGAGAATTTAGGATGAGCTTTTGTAGACTCCATTTTGTGTATTCAGAGAAGCATAGCTTTTAAATTTTGACTGGAGCAGGCTTTGGAGAAACGTACCTTTGAACTTTCATGAACATTTAACATGCTTCAAGGTGCAAACAAGGTGAAGGATTTTATCTCTAGAGAGATTCTAATCCACACCCTAGAAGGAAGACATTTTTGTTCCATTTTCCCACATTTTTGAGTACCTAGATGGAAGAATCCAGCCTTCAAATGCCTGTATAGCAAACGAGGGCTCTTCAGGCTTTGTCACGCCTTTGGCAGTGCTGACATCAGCGAGATGTCTCACTGAAAAGCTTGGCAATTTTACAAGAGGGAATTTATTCTTTTCAGTTGGAAACAGATAGCTTGTCATCAGCCAAAACACATGGCAAACTCCAGCACATTGTAAGGATTCTTCACCCAACTCTCCCAAACGCATCTCTGGGAATCCCACTGTTCCCTGGCACATTTCTTATGGAAGAGCAAAGCAGGAGGCTGAGATGTAGCTTTATAAGGTTATAGAATTCAAAGACTTTCAAACCAATTAACTCCAAAGGATATAAAGCAGTTACTTATATAATAATGAGTCAAGGCTCACATAGTGACAAGGTAATAAGAACTGTCTGCCTAGTTCAGCTAAAAAAAGTCCATTGTGCCCAGTAACCTGCTACGGTTAGAAGCCTGCAGCAGTTGCCGAGGAAAGAGTGAAAAAAGTAGAGAGCAGTTAATCTCCTGCCACACCTCTTAGCTGCCAATTAGCTGAAGGGTTTTAGAGACAAAAGTTGTAGCCAGAACAATGTATATGATGATTATTTGAGGACAATTTTTTCCACAGTTTTACTTTTTAAGCTAGCTATACTTTTGACCTGTATGACCCGCTGTTGGAAGCAGCACAACTTATCTATGTATCATGTGAAAAACACTTATTCTATTTTCTTCTACTCTTGAGTTCTCCAGCATGGTGCAGGAATCTATTGGGTATTTACACTCATTCATTCAGTTACCTTTTAATTATAACAAAAGTCACAAATTAGACCAAAAAGAATTCATTTAAATAATCAAGAGGCTTCTATTGACAATATGTGTAGCAGTCTGCAACTGAGGGACATTCACTCTTTAGCAGTGAAAGAGTGACTCTACTCACTAGCCTTTGTATGTTATTCACCAGATTGCTGGAATGAATTTCCAGTCCAACTTGGGTTTATTGTATTTTGTCATTGATTTCATTGGAGTCAGATTTTCATCTTTGGCCTTACAGCCACATTTATTTACTCGCTCATGAGCCCACGTTTCTGTTAGCACAGCAGAGCTGATGCTGTTTTGAGTGTGGAAGTAGGATGCAACCTTGCTAGTTGAACTAGAAGTCATCTAAATGCCTGAGCAAGCTCCGCCCCCACCTGACCCCCATCCCGTGTCAAGCCATAGATGACAGAGCCTAGAAACACGCTCATCCCACATACTAATGCTTCCATCACATCACCCTCTTTGCTTGTAGAATTTTGCCCAATTTCCCTGGAAACAGTTTGCTGTGCATCCACAGGAATGGGGGTTCATTAGCCCTTTCAGAGCTAGATATCACAGTGTGCTGGTTTTGGCTGGGACAGAGTTCATTTCGTTCATAGCAGCTGGTATGGGGCTGTGTTTTGTGAACAGTTAGATAGAGATGTTTTTGTTATTGCTGAGCAGTGCTTACACAGATTCAGGGACTCTTCAGGTTCTCACTCCACCCCACCAGAAAGTAGCTGGGGGTGCACAAGAAGCAGGTAGGGGACACAGCTGGGACAGCTGGCCCCAGCTGACCAAAGGGACATTTCATACCATATGACATCATGCTCAGCATTTAAGGGGCTGGGCGAAGAAGGAGGAAAGGGGGGATGTTCAAGGTGATGGCATTTTTTTTCTCCCAAGTAGGAGTTACACACGATGAAGCCCTGCTTTCTGGAGGACGGTTGAACTCCTGCCTGCCAATGGGAAGCAGGGAATGAATTCCGGGGTTTGCTTTGCTTACAGTGTGGCTTTTGCTTTACCTACCACACTGTCTTTATCTCAACTCATGAGTTTTCTCACTTCCACTCTTCTGATTCTCTCCTCTATCCCTCTGGGGAAGAAGAGACCAAGCTGCTGTGGTGGGGCTTAACTACAGGCCACGGTTAAACCACAACAGTTCTTTCTGGTACCCAACGTGGGACTCGAAGGGTTCAAAATCATGACAGATTTGATTGAACTGTGCTAGATCAAAATTCACAGCTGTTACTGCTGTTAAGCTATTATTTGGCAGGTTCCTGGGCTCACCACAGGGCTTGCTTGCCTTATTCTATGTTTCTAGAGTTCGTTAGTGGCTACTTTTGCTGCATACACATCATATAGATTGTGTCTGATACTCAAGTTAGCTGGTGTAGATCTAGGCTGCAGTGTTATCTGCAAACATACCGCATCTGTCCACCAGTCTGTAATTGTCTGCAGCTGTCTACAGCCTGCTACAACAAACTTGACAGCCTGAATGTGTTACTTGACATAGCTCTTTGAAGCTTTAAAATTAGTATGTGTAAAAACCTGTTTACAAAAGGCTCCCTATTCAAACCATCTCTTTCTGTCGCTATAAAATAGTAAAAAATGGTAGGAATATCAATTAAAAATGTAAAATCTCCCTCACATAAGCAACAGGATGTTTTCAAATTTACAGTCTAATAGAAATCACTTCAATCCTTCCTGAACTAATAGTTTTAAATTTTGCAGGCTAGCAAACATCTGGATGCTGCAAACATTAAATGGGAAAAAGAAATGGTATCTAGCCAAAGACAGACACATGAGCTGTTTTTTTTCTTGTGTTTTTTTAAAGTCAGCTATTTTTTTCCTCTGTCTGCAATTAGTAATTTTTCAAAATATAACACAGTATAACCCTACTGAACTTGCTTGTAGCCCTTATTACAATGTCACTGTCTAGTCCCAATAATTTTTTAAAGTACTGTTTTTTCTTTTCAGTCTTCTTATCTGACGATTTTATTTAATTTTTTGCATACCATCAGAGATAAAGCAAATGTAGACTGATGTCTGAAGAATGAGTATATATTTAAAAAATGGGCTTACCAACAACTGTAAGGTTGACTTGTGCTTGTCTGCTGCCAAGTTTGTTCTCTACGACTAGGGTGTAACATCCACAGTGTTCCTGCTTTGTTGCTGAGATCGTTAGCTTGCTGCTGTTTTCAGCATTCTCAATTTTAATATATTCATTTTCTTCAATCTGCCAAAATCAAAAGAAAAAAAAGATTTTATGGGATGAATTTCTCCATAGGTGAAAGAGCTCAAATGACAATACAAGGTTATTGTATTGAGTGTCATCTGCAGACAACTCTATTACAGCAGTGACTATGTACAGCTAGAAGAGAGTGCAACGAACACAAAATGGCTAGAAATGAAGTGGAAAATTATAATGGCCACAGTCCTGCAAAGGGAACAGCGAGCATTGGTGTGGGTTGGACCCCCACTAAGGAACAGTTTTAACTCCTTGATAGCCTGAAAGTGCAATCTCTGTATTACTCTAATAAATTTGCCATTCCCCTTTAGAGGCCCAATGTGCAAATCTTCTATAGCTGTGACTTTTAACATCTTAACATGCCTTATTCTGTACTTCCAAATAAATGAGGGTACAAGTTGCATGGGTTCGACCATTTGAAGATGATGCTGCCTGAAATGGAGATGTAATGCTATAGCTGTGTGGAGGCACGTACAAAGAGCAGATTTAGTCTTCTTTGTTTTCTGGAGAGGCAAAAATGGAAATCTCAGCTGAATACCACAGGCATATTATGAACTAGTTTTTAATTGAAACAAAACTATCGTAGCAGAAATGGCCAAGGAGACTTAGATTTTAATCATTATTAGTTTGAGACATGACAGACTATTGAAAAACCTCATAATGCCACACTGCAATTACAGAAGCTGTACACTGTGTTCTTATGAAACAGACAGCTTAATGTCAATGCCCTTCCTCCCACAACTTCCTTCTTAGATAAGTGACTCTTCCAACTCATTCTCAGAATTTCATTAAAGATGAAAGGTATTTAGTTTGCTTATCTTGTGTCATATATTGAGAGAATAAGAAATTACAAGACTAAGAACAGGACTTTCCTGCCTTCTTCTCAATTGAGATAAAACACATGCATTTCTATACGCCCAAAAGTACCCTGAGAAAGATGCTGCTACAGTAATTCAAACACAAATTTAATAAATGGGATTATGTAGGATTACAGTTTAAATTATACTGAAAGCTGTCTCTGTGTCTATCCCCCTGTACTTTGTTTTTTGGAGATTCTACACTTTCTCCTACGTTTTGCTTCACGAGAATTAGTCAAAGGGCAATAGTATTTTAAAAAATCAGTCCTGTAGAACTAGATCTGGGCTATGCAGAGAAAGCCCTGAATGGGTGCTCAGTGGCTTGCAATGGCTGTGTGCAACAAGAAGCTGGATCCCAGTGTTCCCAAAGGGAGTCACCAGTCCTAGTTATGAAGCTCCAACAAAAGGCAACATTAAACGATGGCCTTTGTTACTCAACTGACAATAGAAGAGGTTTTCAAAGGCTTTCCTAGTGTTTTAGCTGAGAAAGTTCCAGCATCCTTCTGCCAGACTGCCATCATGTACAACAGTACAGGTCACAACTTGGTGACATTCCCTTCCTTCAAGAAAATGTTATTTTTCCAGAACATACCTGTGAGTGGCCACTGTGGGTCTCTTTAATCTGAGGGGAATTGAATGAAGGAACATGGAGAGTACAAGTCCTCCTGCATGCTGCAGCACAGAGTGGCAGGGCTGAAACCACAGTGCACCATTCCCTGGCTCTACTCTAATAACTGCTACAAATAAACCTCCAGGAGAATTGTAAGGGCACTAGGGTGATTTTCACTTTTAGGGGTTGGGACAGAGTTGAAATCAGCCATATTTAGACAACATGAGGAAATCCAAGAATAAAACAATATGTGGCGAAGTCTAAGTGGAAAAGAAAGCAAAATATTGTGCAGCACAATACATAGTAATTGGCTGCCCATTTACTTTAATAAATGAAAGACTGCTGCCCTCACTTGTCCTACAGAGTTTATTAACCTTCCTGAAGTTTTTTTCTTTTGTACACCATTCACTTGCCATAATGACCCATTAAAAAATTTACATGTCATCTTAATATGATTTTGCAAACCTTTGTCTTTCAGTGAATAGCTAAAGAAGAAAGTATAAACATGGCAAAAAAGATTTCACAAATGAAAAAAGCTGTAGAATCACAGATTGTGGATGTCATACAGGTATTACGAGCTGCTGGTTTCTGTTATCACATAGATTTTGTATGTAAAAATGACATCTATGCGAACAGTTGTATTCAACAGTGAACTCGGAATTCTGCACAAACCAGAAACTCACTTTTGAGGGGAACATTTTACCCACGTGTTAAGACAGAGCAGAGCAAAACAGACTATTAGATGTCACTGGATCTTCTGAGACCTATTTTTGAAGAAATCAACAGGCTACTTTTTAACTCCAGTCTTGAAACTAAAGAATTTTAAGAAAATGTAGGAATTCAGGAAAAAAATCAAACCCACACTTTCATCTAAAGTAAGAGGTTATTTGGGGTTAACAAAGATGGACTCTGTGAAACCCTTTGTGCTAACAAACAGTTTTGAATTCTTTCAACGAAATGCTGACACATCTGGATTTAGAGTTTAAACTTCCTTGTAAATGTTTTTATTTATATTCTATAGAGTGCATAATGAGTTCAGAATTAAACAAACAGAATAGTGGCTACAGTACTTATTTATATTTGCTCTGTCCTAACATGTCACTTCGTCTTTCATCTTGTGCTTGCACATTGGGTTATTTCATTTAAAGTGCTTTATTATTCGCTAAAGCAACACTCTTTAGAAACTGCCCTTATGGCCATGTGATACAGTTCAAGGAAATTAACTCAAGTCAAAGGAACTTCAGACCCAGGGGGTGAGTGCACTCATGGCAGCATAATTGCTGTTGCTCTTTGCATACTGATGTTTCTGTTGATAAACTTTACTCAAACTTTTTACATGGAATTTTTATCCCTGATATCACTTTGGACCAAGCATCAACTACGTTATTTTTGAAGGAGAGAAACATTTCCAGATACCTTTCAGATACCCATATCTTTTGCATCACCTATCTTTTAATTACACGGTCTAAGGCTTTTCTCAAAGGAAGTGTTATTTGTTATAGGAGCAGACAGGCAGCAATAGGTTTAAAACATAGCAAGAAATATTTGGGTTTAGCATTAGGAAAAAAATCCAACACTATGGATACTTAAGCACTGTAATAAGTTACTAATGGAGGTTGTGAAATCTTCCTCATTCGATTTTTTTCAGCAAAGGTGAGGAAAACATCTGGCAGGAATGATACGGACGTTACCAGTTCCTGAGGAAGTGAGATGGATGAGATGGGCTGCTGTTTTCAATGACTGTTAGAACAGACCAGCAAACAACTTACCTGCTTACGGAATTTCATCCAGGTGCAAGTTATGGGCGCTGTTCCTACCACCTTAGCAAACAATTCCACTGATTCGCCTGCACGGACTTTTCTGTCTTCTGGGAACTGAGTAATCTGAGGAGGAGCAGCTGATAAAAAAATGAAAAGTTAAAACCCAAAATCTCCTTTTAGGTGACTATACCTTCTGTTTTTCTTAAAGTTGAAAACATATAGATCTCAGCTCAGCAGTTTGAGCTGCATTTGAAGTACTGATTGGCAGTCTGCACTTGCAATGAAACAATTCTGTAGACATTAATTCTACTGTAGTGAAGCAATAGAAATCTACCTTTCAGAAGTTTGCTCATGCAAGACCAAGACACAGAAATCCAAAGGCCAAAACTGTTAAGACCAATCACCAATTCCAAATAAACAGCTTATGAAATTTTTTGTTGGGTTTTTCAGAAAAACTTTTTCTTTTGCACTTATTTTTGAAGAATGGCTCCAGCTAAATTCCTATCAATTTACATGCAAACCTGCTCCCTAATGCCATCAATGTCATACTGGAAATTTAAGACCCAGCACTTGTCTGTGAAGATTCAGGCTTCAGCAGCCAGGAAAACATCAGGTGAGACAGCTTTCAGAGAGACAAGGACAGAAATCGAGGTCTTTGTCCATCACACAATTTTCCCATGAGCAATGACAGATCCTTTTGTGTATTACAGTTCTGTTTCTAAATCTTGAAGTCCCACTCCTATGCCTCCTGAATTTTCTGAATCAGGCATTTCTCCTCCTCTTCCCTCTCACTACCAGAGTATCAATAGATGGCAGAACATCTCTTTTGCTAATAGTGCTGCTTCCTGACTCTCAGCTGGGATGCTGAGCGTGCCAGACCTCTGGTAGCTGCTAGGGAGAGATGCCACAAATATCACAGCCTGTACAACTCCAGGATGAAACCTGCTCAGTTGCTTTACAAAAGCAGCACAATAAAAAACATTTGGTGGAGAGAGGAAGGGGTGACAGAGGCAGATTTGAGAATATATTGACAGAAATGGTAAAAGTAATTACCTAGCATTGGAATGACCTCATGGACTAATATAACATTCCCCTCCAAAGCACAGGGCTGCTAGGCATGAAAAAAGTGCTTTCTTTTTCTTTCCAATGTAACTGAAACAAAGTGGGGCTTTTTTTTTCCCCTAGACTTCTTTGAAAAGTGTTTTGTTTTGAAAATATCTGAAGGAAATCAGGCTGAGGCATGCAACTGGCAAAGAAAACAGTGTGAACACTTAAAGGTCTGACAGCTTTAAAACTCTGGAAACAGGTTCCTATGAAGGAACCTCCTGGGTAACTTTACCAAGGGCTAGCTTTGCTTAGGAGTGTGCAAACACTTGAGCAGGTTACCATAATGCCAGTCGTGAGGAAATGTAGAATCTATCAGCTTCTCTGTGGTAGCAGATGTGACATTTTGTGATACACAGAAGAATCTCTTTCACTAAAGGCTCAGATATGTTGTTACAACACTACTGCTGGCATTTGGTAGGATTTTGCTATAGGTTATGTGATAGCAACTTCTTTCATGCTCGTAATTAAGTCACAGTTCAATGTAACCTTATGAATGAGTTTGAAATATGGACATTTCTTTCTAGTGTTCTCCTCACAGAACTTTATACTCACTGTTAATCACGTATGCAAACAAATTCATCAGGCAAACAGCTGTACTTAGAAATGTAGTGTCTGTTCTTTAAAACTGTATTGGTTTATTATTTATTCATACAGAATGACACATGAAATAAATTACCTGCTTTTGGAGGAGTCTTTGGGGCGGGTTTCTTCTTCACTGTTGCTTCACCTAGTTAAAAAGAAAAAAGAAGTTAATTCAAAGTGAGATTTGGAAGGTACCTGCTTAACTGCAAAGAGATGGTTTGTGGGCAGTTGAAAGTCTAATGTATATTATTAGCAGCACCTCATACTGAATTTCTGATCAGATTTCCAGCATAATCAATGCTGAATAAGGTCAGTTAAAACTAGGGTAGTTAACACCACATGCTACTTCTTACACTACTTGTGAGCTAGCAAATAATCAGTGATATACAGGCAATAAATATAGTGTCATAGTTCTACATCATTCTCTTTCTTAAGCAGGGACAACTTTCTGCTATATTCACAAAATAATGGATCAAAACACAATTTCAAACCTGGGCACATAAATATTGGGAAGACAATGTTCTACAAACAAAATGTCAGACAGAAAATAGAGAAGACAAGTAGGTAGAAAATTACTATTAAATATTTTTCACAAAACAAGAACTAGGGGCCACCCAATTAAATTACCAGGCAGCAGGCACAAAAGAAACAAATGAAGTATTTTTAAATATAGCACACAAAAGCTAGGTTCACAGACAAGTAATGTTTTGCAAGAAAAAAAACATAAACAGGTTCAAAAGGACAAATGCATACAAGTTAGGTCTAGTGGTCACCATTAAATGTAATAGTCTAGATGCATTCCAACCACTGAATTCCAGAAGCAAAGGGGTTCATTCCTTCTCAAGCACTCTCTTTTTATCTGCTATCTTAAGCATCCTTGCTAGAGGATGGCCTCTGCTGTGAAAGGATGTTTCTTATTTTCTTATGCTCAAGTAGGCAGCTTGACTGGAGTAGTCTGCTTTTCAGATGTTATTGCCTCCAATGGAAGAAGTATATGCTAAGTGCTTTTGAATCTGGCAGCATATACGTAGGTGCCTAGCAATAGCCATAACAGTCTCAAAAGAGTTTAATTTTTTTGTTCATTGTTTGCTTAAGTTATTTTGAAGGAGCAAGACACTGAACAGCAAGAAAAAAAACCATCACAAATCCACTGAAACAATAAAGATGGTCTTTTATTTTAGCTCCCAGCAAACTACAAGTTGTGCATGCTACCCATGGAACACATCATCCAATGCTCCATGAAAAAGGAGACATGAGTTGTGAACTCACCATGGAAGTCTAACATTATGGGTCAAGGAACAGACATATGTGAAGGTTGGTTTGAAGTTTTAGAGTCACTGGAGACAGTAACTGATGTGCTACAAGGTATTAAAAGATGAAATGCTTTAATAAATATATAATGGTTTAGCTGTCAACACGAGTTCATTCAGTCCATTCTGGGGACTGTTTCGCTGTGCACTGAATATAGAAGAAGTTGTTGCACCTTCTTTTTGTAATCTTCAATTTCATAGTTATTTTGTCTCAAAGTATGCTTAACTTTTGTATACTGTGTGTATGAAACACAATACTGGAGAGGTAGGATATTCTTGCAGAATTTATGGCTGAGTAGAAAAAGAATGCTTGGACATCTTCCAAGGAAGCCCTTCCTCTATGGCTGTCAGCTCAGCAGAACTAATCAAAAGCTCTGAATTAGTACTTGTGAAGTGTTTATTGCAGTATAACGACCACCAGGGCATGATCTAGGTATCTCTGCAGCCCTGTCTTCCATGTGGGTTTAACCCCTTTAAATGGAGACCTTCAAAGAGCACTACTACTTGTTAAAGCATTTTTGGGCCATGAACAGACTGACATGTACCCTGCCTGCTGTACTAATGACAGCAATTACATTTGAAACTCTTTCCTGACCAAGATACATGAGCAATAAGTGATGTTTTCAAAGCAGCTTTCTTCTTTCTTATTGTATGGTCACACTGTGAGCTGAAACTTTCACTTATTTCAGGCTGTGGTCTCTGTTCTATGGATGAAACTCCTTAAATGAAGAGGTGCCAACTGGCCCATCATCTACTGTTAAATATCCCTGTTAATGGAAATAATAAATTAACTGTTCAATATACGATTTTAAACGTAAATAATTATGTGTGCACTGTATTTGACACTGTACTCTCTAAACTGAGAATGAAATAGCTTTTGGGTATCTCCTCAGAACCATAATGGCTTTTAATACAAGTTAAAGCAATGACATAAATATAATTACTTCCACACTCCATTAGGCCTGATGTGAGCAAAGAGCACCAACGCTGAGGAAAAAGCACTATTTGTCAAGTGCTGCCTTGGGCTGCAGATACCATCGCTGTTTTTCAGAAATGTCACTCCAGACAAATAGGAGGAAAAGCAAATTCCTTAATCCAGCACAATGTTCAGTCAGCTATCACCTCTTGGCCTACATAGTGTATTTGTTGCAGTACCTTAGTTAACAAGCAAGGTGCTGGTAAGGTCATCACACCCTCCATACGTTCATGTTTCATTTGACTCTTAATATCTCAAGATTTTCTTTTTTTCCTCTTGGCTGACATCATTCTCTGCCTTTGCACAACACATGTGAACAATGGGTATCCATATACACAGACACCCCTCTCACTTTTCTCTGCCTACTATCAGCTGCT
>VZTU01003055.1:4778-27114 GCA_013400835.1 Zapornia atra | reverse complement strand
GGCATTTCTTTTTATGCGATATTTTTCTTCATTTCTGGGACAGCATCATTCAAAGAAAGGACATCATGTTTTCCTGTTCAAAGCAGGGAAAAAACAAGTCTGAAGATGCCAGGCAGGCAACCCCTCCAACACCTGCCTAATACCTTATTAATAAAGACTCTTCAACCACAAGTTAAACTTATTGTCTGAACTAGCAGGGTGTTAATAGCTATGTCTATGCTGGATTGCCAGTTGAAAGAGATTGACAGTGTTCCTGGTGTGGTGGGGATCTTTGATAGTATAAATTCACTTTTTGAAGCAGCTACCAGACAAACAATTGATGTGAACAGAGAGCAGGGAGAGCAACAAGACTCAGACAGAGGTGATGGTGATGCCTCACAGAAAGTTAGAAAGTACTTTCAGAGAAACAGTGATTGTGCAGGAAGTGGATGCTGAAGAGCAGTGAGATTTTGTGCATATAGAACACTTTTTCCAAACAAAATGATGGCAGTAAAAACATCATCACAGTAATAAATGTATTTTCCAAACATGTCTGGGTGGTGTGCCTGATAGCAGAATGAGTTCTGCTATACCTGTGGCCATTAGATGTTTTAGCAGGATGTACAGAACACAGAAACTAAAGGTAGGCTGAGGCTGAAAGGTTTTCTAAAATATTCTTCTTCACACAAGGCGTTAAAGTAGGATAATGTTCACTGCTTTGCTCCTCGTAATGAAAAAAGGTCTTCATTTTAGTGTTTTACTAGGACACTACAATCAGAGATGTGGAGGTGCTTTAAAGCACACAGCACCTCTTGTATGCATTACTGGAGTTTACAAAGAGCTAGAAAATTTCCCTTGAACTGTCAGAGGCAGACCTGCTGATATGAACCCCTTTGACAGTTTGAAGCTTTGGAAAACGGTATATGAAAATTGGCTTAAAAGTAAAGAAACTAGGCCTCCACTAAGAAAGGGAGAACACACCTCGGTGTCTAAAAGAGATGTCTGATAAGGCTAAGAACTGACTTGCTTGGCAGAATTTTCACTGCTGATGAAATTGCAGAACAGATCAAATGCTTGCAAATGGCTTAAAAGTCTCCTGTCTTGATTACTTGATGGTGTGATCACAGAGGAAGGTCAAAGAAGAGGTAGAAAAATGGAAAGAGGCAGGCAGGCAGGCGGGCGAGTTTCAGGGTCACTTACTTATAATTGAAGTAATTCCAGGCTGTGTGGGGTGGAAAGGGGCTGTAGAGGATGGGGGAGAACTGATGAATGGCAGTTACCAAAAGCAGGACAAAGAGGGGACATCATGTCAGCCGGTATAAGAAGAAGGACAAGAACAACAAGCTGAGTCAAGCCAAAACCAAGCTAAGGCATCCCCAGAGCACACAGAAGTAGTAAGCAGAAAGTCAAATTCACAGCATCAGGTACATGGTGACTCTCAGGAGAAGCCTCAAGGGAATAAGCAGAAAAGACAATGGGCAGCAGAGGAAATGCAGTTTAGTCTGGCAAATAAGAAACAGATGGGGCAAAAAGCAAGGTTGATTTGCAGGTATGGTATATTTGCTGTGGAAGAGACGAGACACCACCCTTGATATGCACCCTCATTGCATATGCTCTCAGTGAGCACAGATAGCACAAAAACAGCACAGGCAGAATCTCACTGCTAAAAGGTCATAACTGTGTTGTGTTACAGAGGAGCAGCAGTCAGGGCAGAGTTCATAAAAGCAATGAATATGTTGGTAAGTTTTGGGTTGGTTCAGGTCTGCAGTTGCAGGGATGTGCAGCTAAGATGTGTCAGAGTGAGCCCTAAGTGCAGTATAGGCCTGGGAAACATTTAGACAGATAAAAAGCCCCTCGCTATTAAGAGGTAAATAGATTGTCCACTTGCAATTTTGTGTGAGAGGTATAAAATGTGGAAAAGCCTCACAAATGTAAAGGTTGGAAATGCAGTTAATGTCACAGAGGTATCTTGAATATAAAACTAACTGAGTGTCTCATGCCCGAGATAAAAAGGCACAAAACAGGAAAAAGCTATATTTTTATGATAGGGAATGCATGCAAGAAACTGGGACACCTTTTATCTCAGCGGTTAGCACCAGGAGCTAGCTGAGAGGGTAGAAAGCAAAGTCAAAGAAGACAGAATTCAGAGGAGACTGTTGTCTCATGGACTGTATTTAGCTCTTTATGAACACAAAGTTTCTGGGCTATTTACAGAGCATAATGTGAGAGACTGTGAGAACTAGTGTTCCGTTAGCTTCTGAAAGAAAAAATGGACATGCAGTTACTCACCTAGGGTGGCATGCATATACAAGTCCCCAGCCTGGGACTTTTAATTTATTTTTTTTCTAACCTATGAAATTAAGCAGCCTTCTCTAAGCATAAGGATCTGGGGCTTGCAAAGATAATTTTCCCCATTTGCTTCACACCATAGAAAATCAAAATTTTGTAGGCCATATTCCATTATGGAATGGAAAACATGCTGTTAGAGGAGAAAAAGCAGCTCTTGGCATGGCACAGTGCACACAAAAGGAAGATCTTTGCAATGCAAAAATAACTATTATTACTGGCAACAAAATGTGGAAATGTTAAGGGAGGCCTCTTGGTCACACTGGACTGACCTTGTGATGACTTGTTGCATATTCCATGAGGAAGGTTGTGATGAAAATGTGAATATGGATCAGTTTATAGTTCCCTTTAAGGCTATTACACGGTCTGGCCCTTACTTGGTTATGTACCTATATACCTTCCTCAGGCCTAAGACTGGCAGTGTTCTACCACTGAAAGACTACCACTGGAAGAAAAGGATTTAGAAACAGAATCACAGAATTGTAGGGGTTGGAAGGGACCTGAAGAGATCATTGGGGCCAAAGCAGGTTCCTTAGGACAGATCACACAGATAGGCGTCCAGACGGGTCTTGAATATCTCCAGAGATGGGGACTCCACAACCACCCTGAGCAGCCTGTCCCAGGGCTCTGTCACCCTCACGGTGAAAATGTTCTTCACAGAATCACAAGGTTGGAAAAGACCTCTGAAGATCATCAAGTCAAACAATTCCCATCCTAATCTAAACCTTATCCCTAAGTACCTCATCTACCCTTTTTTTAAACACATCCAGGGAAGGTGACCCAACCACCTCCCTGGGCAGCCTGTTCCAGGCCCTGACAACCAAATCAGTAAAAAAATCTTCCCTAACATCTAATCTGACCCAGCCCTCGTACAGCTTTGTGCCATTTCCCCTTGTCCTATCACCTGTCACCTAGCTGAAGAGACCATCACCCACCTCTCTACAACCTCATTTCAGGTAGTTGTAGGTGGTGATAAGGTCTCCCATCAGCCTCCTCTTCTACAAACTAAATATCCCCAGCCCCCTCAGCCACTCATATGATTTGCCCTCCAGCCCCTTCATCCCTGGTTGCCCTTCTCTGGACTCACCAACTAAAAAGAGCTGAAATTCACCAGCTGAATCTCATGGATATACATGCACCCACATGCATACATACACAACACACATGGGTGTCTCCTGTAGCTGGCTCTCTCACCTCTGATATATCCAGTGCCTGGGTCCTCATTTCCTTGCCTTTCTGGTAGCTTGCCCCTAAGCACACATTTTGTCTCATAGCCATCTCCCAGACCTCCTAGCCAATTAGTCCAGCACCAGGCTCACTAATAGGTCATAGCTCAACATGTTCACACATATATGGAGTATAGGAAATGCACACACAAAATCATTCAAGTTAACAGGCTAGTAAGAGCTGTGGTCCTGCCAAGTATCTTGCTCCAACACAGGCTTCCCACGGGGTCAGGGTCTCTTTCACATGTCTCCCACTGCTCTAGCACAGGGTTCTCCATGGGCTAAAGGTGGGTATCTGTTTCCCATCACCCTCCATGGGCTACAGAGGGACATGTTGCCTTACAGGGGTCTTGTCCATAGGCTGCAGGGGAGGATCACCTCCTCCTGCTCCTTCTTCACTGTTCTTGGTGTCTGCAAAGTTTCTCACATCTTCCTACTCCTCTCTGGCATTAAAAGCTGTCACTACATTGCTTTTCTTCCTTCTTAATTATCTTATCTCAGAGGTGCTACCACCACTGTTAATGGACAGGGCCTTGGTCAGTGGTCAGTCTGTCTTGGAGCTGGCTGGTATTGGCTCTGTTGGACATGGGGGAAGCACCTCCTCTCAGAAGCCAGCCCTATACCCCCTCCGCCCCTGCAAAACGTAGCCACAAACACTCAAAGCAAACAGTATGCTCTATAAAGTCCAAAAATCTTCCCAAATCTCCTATTTATTCTTTCTTATGAGACTTGTACCAAAGGCCTATAATACTGTTTCTGTTCTTTAACCAATTACAATTGTTGGTTGAACCCCTTCAAAGTCACACATAAGTGATTCCTGCAACAGAGGACTGATCAGCGCTTTCTTTTCTCCTTATAATCTTTCTCCTTATAATCTCCTTATATATCAGTATAAACTGATGATTACCCACTATCAGTTATGGTCTGCATATGTGAGCATTTAAATTAGCAGTTTTCCTATCTCTTGCTTTGCCTTATATGCAGTAGAAGCTTTAGCTAGATATGCCCACCATGACCTCACCTCAAAGGACAGAGTCTGGGACCCCTTGCAGAACATGCAGCTTTCAAAGCTGCAGCTAATGCCACAGATTGCCTCATGGGAAACACAAAACAGAACTGGGCATCCATGGGAGTTAGGCAGGAGTGAAAATGCAGGAAAAAGGCTAGTCACAGCCAGGAATCATGGCAGAACCCACATGGCCACCCCATCAAGGCAGTGCCCACATCTCTTCCATTACAGTGAGCTCTCCTTTTCCTTTTTTCCTTTCTTAATCCCTTTCCCTTCTCTTTATTTTTTCTTCTTTTTCTTCTCTTTCCTCTCCTTCCCATTCTTCTACTCTTCTCTTTCTTCTCTCTCTGCTTTTTTTTTTCTTCTCTTTCTTCTTTCTCATTTTACTTCTCCTTCTTTCCCCTTTCCATTTTCCTTTCCTTTTCTGTTTCCCCTTCCCCTTCTCTTTCCTTTTCTGCTCTTCTTCTTTGCCTTTTCCTTCCTCTGGTGTGATGAACAAGCAAGTGTTAGAATGAAGCTTTCTTCAAAAGGAAGCAATGGCATATACTCAGCACCGAGCTAGGAAGTGGCCCTTTTGTGCATCACTAAGGAGTAGACTTTGTGTTCATTGTTTATATGTCAGGTGTTTTATGTTCTTTGTGGTTGCAAATCACACTTTTCATATTAGAACCATATTCATGTGAAGTAGTTAGCAGTAGTGAAGACCAGTTTTCTTCTTCCAATTATCTGCCCTTTCATTAATTCATTTCCTGAGACTTTTTATATATTATTCTTCTTCATGTCTTCCTTTATTTTCCCTCTCTATCCTTTTTACAGCTTTTCTGTGTTTTTTTGTTGGCCATAGACTCGAAAAATGTAAGTTTCCTTAATAATTAATTTTAAATACAGTAAAAATTATATTGTACTGTCCATTAAGAGAATAGAGCTGCCTTCTTCATGAATCTGGGACATCAGCTGACATAAAGACTCAATGCACACATTGCATGAGTTTAAGCTTTTCCCTTTGGAGAAATATATATATATGTCTTAACTCTATTTTTAAATACTGCTATGGCCAGACATCAAGCTGCAGCCAACTGTTTCCCATACAAGAGAATTGTCTGAATCACAACCTTCTATATTTATTCTTATGTAAAAGAAGTGCCTTATCTCTGCTTTTGCTGGATCAATGAATAGGAGAAGGCTCAGAGGTGAAGACAAGGGCGTAGTGCTTGTAACACTCAGGAAAGGGGAGTGATTGTAAAAGTTGCCAAGAAATCTGACCTTACCAAGGTAACTCTTCACGGATGGGTAAGGTTGCCCCTTTCTTAGGTAAACAGCTTTATCTTTTGATTGGATTTTCTGGCTATGTCAGTTGAGTCAATCAAGCAATTATATCACTTAAGTGACTCAACCAGCTGTGACATTAAGTGTATTATAGAAATCTCTAATAAGAATCACTTTTGTATTATGATTCAGCTGTATATTGAAATTGCTATACTCTGCTAAGAGCAATTTGTACTTGTATTGTGGTTTATATTTGTTGCTTTATCAGGCTGATAAAGTCCTGTGTAACGTATCTTCAGACAAGTAAGTCTGACATTGCAGATTAAATCCTCCCTATCTGGTTAGAGAGTTCTGGACTTCAACATTAGTTGGTGTCATGGACAAGATATTCCGGAGGCTTGGTGTTGCCATAGCAAAGTTTCTGATTTGGTATTATAGCTTCAAAGAAAAAAACAAAACAAAACCAAACCTAATAGAGGTTATTTTTGTTGTGATTAAGAAAGGTTAGAGACAAGACTGTTTAAAAGAGGGGATATATTTTACAAACGTTAGCAAAGACTGGACAAAGCTAGCCCTTTGAAAAGGAGGGAAGGAAAATTCCTGAGTGGGAATTTTTTTGGATAGAACATTGTACCAATCACAGAGATATTTAGGATGAAGTGAAGAAATGAAAAGGTTCTAACAAGTTGAAGTAGGAAAAAGGAAAACCAGACTTATAGGAAGTTGCTTGCATCAGTAATGGGGAAGCTAGAAGAATAAGACAATGTAAGATTAAACATAGAATCATAGAAACTTTAAGACTGGAAAAGACCTCTAGGACCATCAAGTCCAACTGTCAGTCCAATGCTACTATGTCAAATAAACTATGTCCTGCAGTGACACATCTACATGTGTTTTGAATACCTCCAGGCATGGTGACTCCACCACCTCTCTGGGCAGCCTGTTCCAATGCCTGACCACTATTTTGATAAAGAAATTTTTCCTAATATCAAATCTAAACCTCCCCTGATCCAACTTGAAACTGTTTCCTCTTGTCCTATTGCTAGTTACTTGGGAGAAGTGAACAACCTCCACCTCACTACAAGCTCCTTTCAGGGAGCTGTTACAGCACAGTACAGTCTCCCCTCAGCATCCTCTTTTCCATACTGAACAGCCCCAGGTCACTCAGCCTCTCCACATAAGACCTGCTCTCCAGACCCCTAGTCAGCCTAGTTGCCCTTCTCTGCATCCTCTCCACCACCTTGACGTCCTTCCTATAGTGCAGTGCCCAAAGCTGCACACAGTACTTGAGGCGTGGCCTCACCAGTGCTGAGTGCAGGGGCACAGTCACTTCCCTAGTCACTATATAAATGATAAAAGTTGTCTAAAATGTGACATGCATAGTTAGAAAATCACAACACATTATTAGAATGAAAACTGCAGCACTAAGTCACAGCCAGTGCCCACATACACAGGGATCACTTACTTACAACAGTCTAATCAAATAAAGTTTACAACTAAGACGAGGTAAGAAATCCCTTGGAATAGTTGGCCAGTTTATTGGGAAAAGGAGCAAATCAGATACTCTCACTGTGGATGAGGATCAAAATTTAGTATTAGGACCACCAGCATTTCTACAGACCTCTACATACAGCAGGCTGCCTCACTCCGGGGGTTGGCTCTCCACCAGACCAGGCAGCTCTAGCAGGAAGGGAGGGGAGCTTCTGGACAAAAATTTAATGTCTGTATCACATTACTTCCTTCTTTTTCATCAGTTACTTAGGAAGCTGTTGTTCTTCTGCATAGAATTAATATATTTATTATTTTCATCTTCATTTAAAGCCCCAGGTGACTGTGATTTTTAGGTATTTGTGGAAAGGTCTGGTTGGACATTTATTAGTGTCTGTGGGGAGTTGAGGCCAATGTGCTCATCCTGTCCATCTGTGGATATAAGTCTATGTGTCCCCATTACACGATTTAACAGAGAGGTTATCAAAGACAACAGGTTCAGCCACATTTCTTGAAAAAGATGTGGAGTCACAAAAGAAAGAGCACTGCCTCAGAGTAAAAGGTTAGGAAATTGTTCTTTGTTAGAGGTCAGAGAGTCCACAAAGGTAACTGCCATCAGAAATCAAGTTTCAAGAAAACTACTGCTTAAAGATCTCAATTCTAATTATTTCAGTTTGGTTTTTTTCTTTCTTTTAAGATAAAATTAAATTATTTCAAAATTTCTTGATGATTTTCCTCCATCCTATCCAGTGTAAGCCTACCTCTGCAGAACCAATAATGTCTTCTTAAATTCATGGCTTTTTCCTGCTTCTTAATGCTTACCAAGTACTCACATACACAGGTATTTGGCCTTGCTTTTTCAGGTACAAAGACTAGATACCTAGCTTTAACAGTCCCTCATATCGCTGTTTTCAAAGAAGTCCAGCCACACATGTGGGGGGTACTGTGCTGGGCGAGCCGTCCTTCCTCTTCATCGCTATAAATATTTATGTCTGATGTCAGCAAAAGGCTTAGCAAGTCCAGCTGAGGATTTATTCCTCACAGCCCTAGTACAATGTGTTCAGAAATCTTTGCCAGGTCAATGGTAGGCTAGGATAGAGTTTTCCTTCTGGCTAGGATAGGGTTAATCTTCACAAGGAGCCAGCACAAGTAAGCCAAACTGGCCAAGAGTGTATTCCATCAACAACCTGGTCTCCATGAAAGGGGGCTGGTTGGGGAGATGGAGCTTGGCACAGCTCCAGGATGGTCTGAGTGCGGACTGAGCGTCTGGTCAGTTGCTGAGCAGTAAATTGCCTTGAGTTATCACTGTTGTCTATATTCTGTTCTAAGATCTGCTGTCATTTCCCTCTCCCTGTGCTGTCCCAGTAAACTGTCCTTATCCCAACGCCTGATGTTTGCCTTTGACTCTCCATTGTCCCCATCCTACCAAGGGATGGAGGGATAAGGAAGCGGTGTGTGGGACTCAGATGTGGCTGAACCACCAGATGTGTCCCTCTGCTTCATTTCTAGGACAAATTTCTGAGCCAGCACTCTCCATGCTCAGCCCACTCATGTTGGAGTCCAGCCTGGGAAAAGAGGAGCAAATCAAGCCTCGGCTATATTATTTTGTTGCTGTACTTCCTCACTGATTCCTTTCTTCTTGGTCTGTGCAGAACTTTCTGGTAAACTTAGCTTGTTTTACAATGTCGTTAAGTCAACAGAGTCTGTCTTCAGATTCCCTAGCTCTTTGGTTTACTTAATTTACCAGTCCTTAGTTTCATTTGGTCAGATTAAGGGTTGAACCTGCAACCTATCAGCTAGAGAAAAATCTCCATATACATTATTTACTGTTGTCTTTGTCTGGCAATTCTCCACCTGTAAACCTTTTGGAGAAGATGATATGACTGCTTTGGAAACTAGTTCTTTGGTTGGGGAGAATAGAGAATTTTCATAGCCTTTTATTTGACTAGTTTAAATTTAAAGTGATTTCTTGTAAATTGATCTCATTCCTTCCTGTCTTAACTTCAGTTTAACACCTAAAGTACTGTATTTGGTACCAAAGCTCTCTCATTCTTTTTTGCACCATACGTTATTGGCTGGCATAGAAGACATACCCAATAGCACTTCAGTAAAATATTTTTGCCTTGCTGCCAAGTTACAAATAGCTTTACAGGAAATACTCCCTTTTTCATTGTAAAAGTCAGGACCTTTAATGTCTTACTGGTAATAAATGAATATATTTGCTCTTCTGCTTCTTAAATGTCAGTATTACAGTGCCGCTGTAACTGGAAGGGATTTTTTATGTTGAAAAATTAGTTTAAGGAAGGTGAGTGGCCTAATTGCTGTTGTGCATGTATATAACTGCAGCCACAGAGCAACTGCTGTACTTACTTTTCCAGGGACTAAAATCGTTTCATTGAGAAATTACATACAAAAAGTGATGTCATCACATAGTAATCCTAGCTGAAGGCATGCCCAGAAATACAAACTTATATTGAAGGGCAAAAAAGAAAACGTTTTCTAAATGTGCTGTTTCTATCAGGTGCATGGGTCTAGAACTGGAGTCAGTAATACTGTTTTTTACTGCACACTTGCATCACAGATGCTGCATATTTACAGCTATCGTTTTGCAAAGTAATCTTTGCAGAGTAATTTTCAAGCTATCAACTGTATTTTTACAGGAATCACAAACAGTAACAGAGAACTTGGGCAGATCCTTGATAGCTCCTTCAGAGTAACCTCTAATTACTTGGGAAACTGCACCTGGTGATGTGCACCAAGTTACATATATAATGTTTTCACTGTTGATTTCAAACATTTACTAGAAAGAAGGCTTGACAGTAGATGGGTAGGAGACATAATTGTCCACAGAGTGCTCCTCTGGCAGTTAAAGTTGTTTCTCTCCCATCTGTGTATGATTTTGCTCAGGGACCAACCTGTAAGGCTGGGTACCACTCTTTAAATCTGGTCATGCAGAAACCAGCTGGAAGACTGCCATCGCTTTCAGTGGAGTCAGACTTTCACCCCCACTGTTTTATTACAAAAGCCAACATATGCATTAAAAAAATCTCACTAGTGTCTTGGCCCCTCGGGGAGGAATGTAATAATAAAAACTAAGACAAGCCAAGATATGCATCACTGAAGCATCCAAGTGCAAAGTACAACATAACACTATTCAAGGAAGTCTTCTTTGGGCCCCTCTGATTTGAAAGGAGGAGAGTTCATCTGCACTAGTTTCATTTGTTTGAAATATCCATCTGGCTGTTTGCCTAGGTTTGCCCACTTGCAGCAGACACAGCCTTTAGTGTCTCTGAGATTTGCTTGCTGTTTCTTGCAGATGAGAGAAAGGTGAAAACTCTAGGCTGTGGACTCAATGCAGGCACATTGCAGTGTAACATGGGTGGCTCTGACCCACACATGGCTAATGCTGCAGCACTGTGCTGTTGACTGCATCCATCAGAAGCTAAAGATTAAAAATGGCAGTGGATGTAGACTGCTGCTTTTTATCCATCCTGTTGTGGTAAAGGCAAATAAAAGGGCATGTCTGTGTAGCAAGAGCAAGCAGTCTATCCAGCAGCAGCAGCAGCTGTAAGGGACAGAAGCTACAGGGAATTTGGTGGAGTACTGTGTCGTAGGGATACAGTGGTGGTGGTTCAGGCCTGACTAGAGCCAAAATGCCCACCAAAACCACTATATCACTTCCCTTTTGAGCTGGACAGCAGAGAAAATATATCTTGAGAGGAGTCGAGATCAGGGCAGGGAGAAATCATTCTGCAATCAGTGACATAGGCAAAACAGACTCAACACAGGATACACAGGATAAAGGAAAGAAAACTCTCTAATTGATGACACTGCCCTGCACACCCAGTGACACCAGAATCAGGCAATGAGAGGTGCGACCAGATCTTAAAGCACCTTCCCCTATCCCTCCCTTCTTAGCAGACGTCACTTTAGTCATGATTTTGCTCCCTTCTTCCCCCAAATGTGGCACAGGGAGGGTCAGGGAATGGGGGAATGGGGATTTCGGTCAGTTTCTCACAAGCTGTTTCCCCTCTCCAGATCTTAAAACACCTCTACCTTGCCCCACCCTTCCCTTCTTAGCAGACTTTAGTCATAATTTTGCTCACTTCTCCCCCTGCCATCAAGGCACAGGAAGGGCAGGGAATGGGGGAATGGGCATTTCAGTCAGTTCTTCCTGAATTGTTCTCCTTCTTAGCTACGTGGGGGGGAGGCGGGCATTCCTCACACCCTTCCCCTGCTCCAGCATGGGGTCCCACCCATGGGAGACAGTCCTCCACGAATGTCTCCATTAGTCCTTTCTGTGTCAGTCTCTCCACAGGCTGTAGAAGGTCTCTGCTCCCCGCCATCACCCATGGGCTGCAGGGGAATCTCTCTCTCCAGCACCTGGAGCGCCTCATCCCACCCCCTTTTTCCTCAGCCTTGGTGTCTGCACAGCTCCTTACATCTTCTCACTCCCTTCTCTGGTGGCAAAAAGCAGCTGCTTGTGGTTTTTTTCTCCTAAATGTGATTCCCAGAGGCACTGTGACCATCACTGATGGGCTTGGCCGTGGTCAGCAACAACTCCAGGCTTGAGTCGGCTGATGTTTACTCTCTGGGGCCTGCAGAGAGCTTCTAGCTGCTTCTTGCAGAAGCCACCCCTGCAGCCTCCCTGCTCCACCAGAACCCAGCCACGCACAACAGCAACAGATTTTAAGAGAAAAACCCAACCAAACAGGCAGCCAGCTGAAAACAGAAATCATATCTATGATATATAGGACAGCAGTTCTGATGAAGAGGGAGCTTCATACTCAAGAATAAAAAAATTAGAATTTTGCATCCAATCTCAAACCTTGTTGGAGGTCAAATAAAGCTCTAAGGGAAGCCAGTTTCCCACAGTAATTGCCTTGATTATCATCATCTGAGCCTTTTCAGTGGTTATGTGAAATTATTGATTTTCAAGTGTGCCCTTGGTTTGTTTTTTTCTAATAACCCCACCCTGCAGATTGTCTACTTGCCAAAGAAAACAGGAGTTATTCCAAGGATGATCGAAAAATTAAAGCAGGACTGACAAAATCTGTATTGGCTCCTAGGAATCACCATAACTCCATGGTAACATTTGAATGATAGGTTATGTGATTATCATTTCCAGCTACTAGTGTCCAAGTCAGAAGAGACAAACAACTAGATGTGTATGAGGGCTTGAGAAGAGAGGTGCTCTCCCATGGAAACACGCTCACGTGTTGTGCATGATATTCTGTGGAGGACTCAATGACAACTGGATTCTTACACTTTTTGTGCATGTTGTTTATAGAAAAGAATATAAGAATCTTCAGATGGAAGTGACCTATAATGATCATCTGATCAAACTGAGGAAGAGGTCTTCCTGTTTTGATGTATACCGTAGCAAAGTGTTTCTCTCACAAAGGAAACTGAGAGTGAATTTAATTTAGGAACTGTGTATGCAGCTTTAGGAGTCTTCAACACTTGCATGGCTACATCCCCTATACAAAGACTTTAGAAACCTTTTTTTTTTTAACTCAGTGTTATTCACCAATGCAATTAATCATTCATTTTCTGATGCCAAGTACTGTTTGGAAGTTTAACCCACCAAAGTGTGCAGCCATTATCATATCATGTGTGTATATATATCGGTTTTTTTTATATGTGGGGTTTTTTGTTAATATACTCAAGACCTCTGCTGGTGTCCAGCATCAGTCTGAAGTTCTTGAGATCCTGTTCATTTGCTGCACAAAACAGACAGAGACAAAAAGATCGGAAGAGAAGTGACAATATTAGTGTAGGCAATTCACCACATGTAAGTATAAAAATATAACCCAAAGGCTGTAGCCAGAATGGTGTAACCCTGTAAAGCATCTGCCTTTATTTCCTATTAGATTCAACGGCATCCTTACAAAAGTAGGTGATACTCTTGCCACCTGACAAAAGTAGGTGATCCTCCTGCCACCTGTTTCTGAAGAACTTTGTCCAGTAGCACCAGAGCTACTTCTGCTTTTTTAATTGCTGAACAAGTGGCAGTTTTGTGAGACTGTCCAGTTTTATCCACTTAGTTTTGGTGTGATTTTGCAGTCAGCACTGCTGCTGCTTGCACTGATATCCTCACTGGTACAACTCAAGAGAACAGGACGATGACACTGAACTGGTTTCTGTATCACTGTTAGTTTTGACTCTCCTTTTCCATTGTGTATTTCTGGTACACAGGGGGGACGTTTTGCACACTGTCAGCAAAATAGAATTAACTTTCCAGAAGTTAACAAAATAAGTTTGTACTCTTTTCTTAACAGACTTCATGAAAGTTAATGCATTGGTGATTCACAATGGTGACTAGAAATCAGCAAGCCTTATGCAGTGATGTCTGATTCCTTAAGACATTAAGCTTATTTCAGCACACAGTTAACTCCCAACCTCTGCAATGACTGTGAAGGTTAGAAAATGACTAACCAAAATAATATTTCTTTTAAGGTTCTGGTGACATTTCAGAATGACTCTAGAGCACAGGAAGAAAACACCAGATATTATGTGAGGTGAAATATGCTTGTCATTTGTATGAAAACAAATGTTCCAGTATTAATCAAGCACTCAGATCTATGTGAGAAGTACACTGCTGTCACCAAATTTTAAAAAAATAATTAAGGCAAATCCTCATAGAGTAAATGTAGTGCTTTTAAAATTTCACTGGATTCTGCTAAGGATGAGTTTGTTTTAATGTAAATTGAGTCAAGAACCCTCCATGCAGCAGCATCTGTGGTTTTCCTTTACCTGAGGAGTGGCTAAGATGGGAAGAAGGCACCAGACCAAGATCATTACTCCTGCCCCCCCCCAAACACACCAAGAACATGTGCAATAATTGGCAGAGATTGTGTCATAAGAAGACATTGATTGCTGAAAAGAAATTACTAAGCAACACTATCTTATGACCAAAAAAATATCCCAAATAAACCTACTCTGAAGAAGAGATATCTGCAGTCCAAAGCCTCAGAGCAAAGACAAATAATTAATTTAAATATTAAACAACATATGTTACACATTGGGGCATATTTAGAAAATAAGCTTCCAATGAAAGTAATTGGTAATAGCTTCTTTGTTAGGGGATGTGCTATAGAGAACTGTGCACTTTTCAGTCATAAAATAATAAGCCTCTCTAAACATTTCTACACATTAGCTGTCAAGGGCTCCAAAAAGCATGTGGGATCCAGTAAAGACTGCCCCTGGCTACATCTTTTTTTCACCCAATTCCTAACGCTATAAGGAAAGGGACATTTTATGCCTGGTTTCAGTTGGCTTTGGACGTAGCTTACTAGAGGCATCACCTTTCCTTCCGTTCTTTCTTTAGGTTCTCTGTGGAATGTGTTGAAATCTGCTTTTGAAACTCATAAATATGAACACCTCTTCTTCAAAAATTTAATCTGACATCAAGGCCCAGATTTTCAGTCTGGCCAAGGAAAAGCCCCATAGACTTCCTCTTTTATACCAACATCTGTGCTCTGTCAACCTCACCACCAGATTAATGCAATTGTTCTGATAAGTCTTTGAAAATCATCTACAGTCTGAAATAGCTTAGTGGTAACCCTTTCATTTTCTCCACTAGTGAAGAGTAGAGATGCACTGCTGGGGTCTCTGAATGCCCTGTGCAGTGTTTCAGTGCCCACCACCAGGCCTTAGCTGAAGGTTCAGGGCTAGATAAAAAGAAAAATTCAAATATGAGGATGACTTTGTGGTGAACTAGTTGGCACTAGTTACAAGGGCACTAGCCCTTGAACCAAGGGCTCTGCTAGTTACAGCATGAAGACAAGGAAGCAGCAGGGAACTGAGCACTGCTTTCTGCTGTGGCCACTTTGAAAAAAGTATACAGAAGAAGAGCACACAGGGAAGAGAAGAGACATCCTCAGGGAAAGGGAGTCACGAAGATACTAGCAGGGCGCTGAAGCAGAAGATCAGATTCACTTGTGGTATGTTTGATGGGCTTTTCCCTACAGCTCTGTTCTCTCTGCACTAAAAATTTGCCTGAGGATCTTGGGTATCGCTGATCACTCTTTCCAACTTTTAGCTGAGGATCTCAGTGCATTCTGCAATTATTTAATAAAGCTCTAGAAAATGCATTGTGTGGGTTGGATATGTAGATAAGGCTTATCTACACTTCACAAAGTGGAAAACTTGAGTGGTTTGAGTTAATGACTCACTGAGAATATAACCCTGAGTTTAATCTTTTCTAGACCTGAGTATGCTTTTTTGTTGTTTTGTCTTATGAAATACAAATCACTGAAGCTACCTCAAAAGGAAGAGACAATCCTTGGACTCATGGGGAAATCGATGTGTTCTTCCAAAGGAAAAAAGCTATGAGAGGAGAATTAGAATTGATCATGCCAGGTCATTGCAGGGGCCAGGGGTAGGTGAGTGCCAGGAGTGTCAGTTTCCTCCCCCCCCCCACCCCCCCCAGCATAGCAGGTCAAGATACGGCAGCCAGGACCATGCCACTGACCCATCCAGGAAGTAAGGCAAGTGGGGGTGCACCAGGGGCAGCCCCAGGCACCTCCATGCCAAGGGTTTGATAACAATGCAAGGCAGAGGATAGGCAGGGACATCTATGTATGCTCATCAAATAGTCATCATGGCATGCTGATGTTGCTTTAAAGATTTTTTTTCTTTTTAAATGAATGGTTTGTTTTGATGTTTGTTTTGAAGTGATGGGGGTCTTAAGAGATGTGATCCAGTACAGTAAGTTGAAATTAAAAACAATGTTTCCCATTTCACCAAATGAAACATTTCATTTAGTCTGAAATGGAACAAAACACTTTGACTTGAATCAACAAAATATTTTGTGTTGACACAGATTAATTTTTTTGTTTCAATTTTTTGGTTCAGCTAAAATACCAAAAAAATCCATTATTCATAGTGCTCTAGTTTTCTCTTCTTCCTGCCAAACTACAGAGCTGATGACATTTGTAATAATTTAAATGAAATTATATAACACATTCTGGCATACTGGAGCTCTGCCATTTATTTATGCCTTTCTTTCATTACTGACCTTGTCCAGACTGGAATTGCCAACTGAAAGCACAGTGTTTACCATCTCTTGATTTATCCAGGCTTCGAATCAGAAGTTTTGCACTGAGCTGTTGAATCATCTGAATAAAACAGCAAAACTGAAAAGCAAATGGGCTTAACTTTTGGTGGGATTTTAGTCCTTTCATTTGTATTATGATAATATTTAGGAGTTCAAATAATGAACCGAGTATCCATAATACTTGCCACTGGCAGCATAGTCCCTAAAGTTAGCATTTCCCACTCAAACTAATGCTCTAGATCTTTCAAAGTAATTAGCAGGTGGACACAGTTATGCAGCTTATGTGGTTCCCAGTACTGCTGCAGAAATTTTACTGAGTAGTTTTGAAATGTTCTGTCCAGACTACTGGACTGAAGAATATTTATCCCTAAGGTCATGCATTCTTTACTAGGTTTGTATTATACTTAAATCAAAATACGTACAGATGACTGCCAGCTGGTTTCAAAGTCTTCTGAGTTAACAAGACTCATAGTTTAAATATGATTAGATAGTATCAGGGTAGTATTAGGGTCCCAGTATGGGAAAAGCACTCACAAGCTCTTTTCCTGCTAGCATCAGGCCAGCTAACCTGGGATCTACTGTAGTGCCATTTCAAATCAACTTAAGTGCTTTCACTGGGTAGCATGGAGTCTTCTGGAAACCAGGTCTGGAGTCAAGAGTCAGTTTCTTCAGGGTTTATGTATGAGATTAAATCAGGGGCTTTTTCCTTCTGGTTAGGGACAAACATCTTAAAAGACTTTGACCCCAACTTCTGAGAACAAGACAAGAGTTGAAAGATTAGAAATCTACCGTGTTGAAAATAACATGCACACTGATATCCCTGCTTTTTGGATATAAACATGTCAACCATGTCAAAATGAGCAGCTCAAGGGAATTTGAAGACTTTGCCAGTCTTTCTTCTGATTTGAAGTTTCAAATTAAACATTCCTTCTGTGGTATGAAAGGGTTAAGAAAGAAAATTTTGTTTTGAACCCATATTTAAATGTTTATGAATGGCTTTCAGAGAAGGTGAGGAAGTAGTCTCAGTGGGTATTCACACAGTCTCCATGAAAAATTTAATAGAACACTCATATTCCAATTCTTCACAATCTCATCTCTGTATCATAATGAGATTGTGAAGTCACCAGGTGACTGATTATGATTTGAAAGATGTATGTAATGATGTTTTGTTTGGGAGGGAAGGTGGTGAAGAAAAAAGCTTCTGAAAGTGGTAATGCAGCACTGCAAAGTCATTTTCTATTTGAGTGTGGCATACTCTAGCCCTAACAATGAAGAGACATCCCACATGAAAATGATAGAACAGTTGGCTTGCTGTGAAAGGGAAAATGGCATGATTTCTGATACCAGTTGTACAGGAGCTCAGTGTCAGGGATTTGTAAACCAATTTAAATCCTGCTTTCAAAAAGGTTTAACAATCAAGAGGAAAACAGTACTGTTTAATATTTAAACAGAATGTTTAATGTTTGAACAGTAAAATTCTTTCTGCGTGGTAAAATGGGTGGAAGAATTGTTTAGAACAGTTTAGGGACACATTACAAGAAGTAATGCGATAAAATTCAGTGAAAGATGAACAGAGGATGAAAACTAAACAAAATGTGTAACTGTGGTCAATTAGAACATAAAACAGTTTCTGGAGAATGGGGAAGAAACTGGAGCACTGTGGTTCATCATGTTTAGGCTGGATACAGCAGCTGGATATGTTCTGTACAATATAATTTTGTCTGAATTGTAAGGGGAATCAACTGGACTTACTATTTAGCAAGTTTGGAGCTTGTTTCATGTCTTTGATTTCTGTTTCAGGATCAACGTAGATTTCAGCAGCATTGGCAATTTGCTAAACTGCATATTTTTCTACTCTAAATGCTGCATGTGGTCAGCATTATAGAGAGGTCCTCAGCATTACCCAAACCTTAGAATAAGAGAAGTGTTTCATGGTCATTACTACTTAATTCTAAAAAATGAGATTTTTAATATGGTATGGCTCCAGAATGTCAAAGGCAATTCAGTGTTTGAATTCCCAGGTCTGCGTGGAAAATGTCATTGTAAGAGAAGGAGTAACAGTGACAAATGGCCCCGGCAAACTACAAAGCCTGGGCTCAACTCCATCCTCAGATGTACTTGCAGATATGTAATGCCTACCCTTGCCTGCTAAAGCCCTTCCTTCATGTGGGACAAGGAGGCAACAAGACCCCTGAAAGATGTCTTAATACCCATTTTGGTAATGTGGGTGATTGAACAAGAAACCACCAGGTATGCCCTTCTATATCAGCAAATATCCTTACCTCAGTGCATTTTAATTCATTATGGCCATTTTGCCTTTCAGAAATCTGTGGCAGTTATTTGGGATCTTCAGTCTATACTGTCTACATCTTTTTAAAATTACCTTAATGTGCCTGGTATCTTGCACCTTCTGATGTCAGGGCTTGGGGCCTTTTTTCCATATGGTCTCAGTAGTGCTTCTCACTGACCTGGGGCTCATGCAGAAGACAGATAATTTTTTTTCCTCTTTTTCCTGTTTCAACATTTTGGTGAGCTCCAAACTGGACGAGTTACGAAGTAAAACTTTGGTTTGCTTTGGTTTGGTTTGGTTTCAGAATATGTACAACACCACAGAAACTTGGCTCTGGGCTTAACTATTATGACTTAACATGTTCAAATGCTTTGCCTTCCACACAGGGCATTAGAAAAAAATGGTATTACATATGCTGTAAATTGCGCTTTCATGGATCACAACAGATTCTCATTATTTTTACTGCTCCACCGCAACTTTTATACTATCCATACATATTTTCATCTTTTCATGGCAGTCCTGCTTTGCCACTGTAGTCACGTCTTAGGAAATCATTTAAACAAGTGTCTCCTTTCACAGAGAGGATTCTCTGCAACCAAATTTTTAAAATTTGTTTTGTCAATGACGACAAAATCTTGAATGATAAATAACACATCCTGGTAATTCTTCACTGTTCTTGGAATCCTTGCTTGTGATACTGTTTTTCTATAGGTGAAAATAAAGGTACCAACATTTTCTGCTTCACAGTAATGATTAGTAGCTTTTCATGTCATTATGAAGTGACCCAGATCTCTCTTAAGTGTGTTGCTCTCAAATTAGGTGTTATGCAATTATAGGCCACTGAAAGATCAAATCTGAAGTTGTGACATGGATACAACTCTAAAAGAAGGCTTCTTGTGCTTTCTTGGGACAATACAAAATGCCTCTAGCCTTGTGAAATGTTTTGTTGATGGATTTGAGACATTTCCTTTCAAGCATAACTATAAACCATAGCTGCTGTGAAAAGAGGGGCAAGCACATTATTTAAGAGTAGGGATGAAGTGATTTTCTGAATCTTAACATTGGATGTGTTTACTTTTCAGATAAAGAACTATGAATAAAGGTTAACTTCTTGTTTTACTCAAAAGTTTAATTGTCCTCTCCTCTTGTTACATACCTCTTTAAATATTTTACCTCTGTTTGGATTTGGTATGTGAATATTTGCTACTTTCTCCTGTGTATAAAATTGGTCTCACTATTACATTATTCTCCATGGTAATGTGATAATACTTAATGAAAGGCAGAAGCCATTTGACAGATCCCTGGACATGGAACTACATACTGACTCATGTGTGAGTCAGAGATATATTCGGGTGGAAGTTTTCAGAAGGACAAATGGATGTTTTGGGTTGGAAATCACGTACTGAAGAGAGCTGCATTTGAATGTTTTATCTTCCCACAGGAAAGGAAGATATTCAAATGGGGTTTATGGAGGCTTTGCTCCTTTTTCTGGCAGGAAAACTTATCATCAGAGAGACTGTAATGAGTGAGGGTATCAAAAATATATTGAAGAAGCATTTTTTCTTTTCTTTTTGAACTTCTGTAAAATAACATTTCTTCATTTCTACAAGTACAACCATTGCCATGGTGATGCAGATACAGGGAGCCTGATCCCTCTCTGTTCTATTGAGAGTATATGTGACTCATTGTCACTTAAAAGTATGCTGTGCAGCAAACTAACATAACAGAAAGAATCTTTCTAAAAGCCAAGTTTCCTGCCACTTTCCTCAAAGATGTCAAGTAAGACCTTTTCTCACCAGTAAGATTATAAAAAGTCAGGATTTATGGAGCTGGTAAGTACTGCTGTCTAACTATAGATGCAGTCAAGAGGAAAATGTATTTTCTTCAAAACCCCATTTCCTTCACCTTCTGTTTCCTCTTGTTCAGATATCTAAGCAATACTTTTAAGCAAGGCTTAAAATATTTTTTTTCTAAATATATGCCTGTATTACTGTATGCCTAAAAAATTGGCAAATGTGGTAGCATGTCTTGCTACACAGATGCAACGGGGAGAGAACTGAGGAATAGAGAGTGCTTACCCCTTGGGCAAGCTGGAAAGGGAAAAGCTATGCAGGGTTGCAAATTAATCCAGAGAGGTGCTGTCAGTAAACTGCTTTTCCATCAATGGTCTGTACCATGCATGTACCTATGTCTTGTTTAAATATTTTGTGTAGCTGTAACAGCATCACACATGGCCACATCCACCCACCCAGATGTGTCTATGGTGTGCCTTGGACTAATGTGTTTGTGACTTGTTAAGCCAGGGAACAGCCTTCTAGTTTCACAGTACTGAAGCCAAGCGTGGAGGTAAGCATGTAATGAGAAGTCCTTTGCCTTGTTTTCTTGACAGAGGTGGTAGTTGCCTCTGGGTAAAAGAAAGCTTGCCTGCATCTTAATCCACACACGGTGCCATCTCCAGCAAAGCAGGAGCCCTGTAATGGTCCTGGTCATTCCAGACTCCTGGCAGGTTCTGACAGACCCCTCTCGGACTGCAAAAACGAGGAGGTAAAAGCACAGTGTAAACGCACCACAATAACGAAACAGAGCAGGGAAGGAATGAGGGAGAGGCAGCAATTACAACAGCAACAAAATGTCAAAGGGAACAAGTTTTGAAACAAAAGAAAAATAGGTCAGGCTTTATCTTTATGGGAGTCTGCAACAATGTAAGTGACATCTGAAAGAAGTTTTCTTTGAATTGCTCCAGGCACTGTGTTATTTGGCAGTGGATTGTTTCTCCAGTCAGATTTTAATTCTGTCCTGTTTTCCAAACCTTCAAAAGACATCCCTCTGGGAGCGCTTTCAGAAATAGCAGCTGTTGGGTGAAAGTCACAAACAGCCACAATGTGTCTTGCCTCCAAATGGATGGGGCTGCCTATGAGTCAATCCCCACAATGCGCGATGCTGGTACGAGTGCACAGTGGTTTCACGGTGCCAGGTTCCTTAATCTGCAGGATGAAATCTTTGCAAAATCAACCTTTCACTGCGTGTTTTCAAGGACTTCATTGTTACCTGGCAAAGACGCTCTGTAGCTAGTGGCTCATAGGCTATATTGCAGCAAATATTCCTCAAATGGACAGATACACCTGCATAGTCAGTGCCTTCGAAACAACAATTATAGTTCTGATGGTGTTCCCTTATATGAGAATCCTTTATTTTTATCTGGAGGGAAAAACAGGGACTCCGGTTTGGATACAGTGTGCCACTAAGCAATGTTTTGCTTTTATTTTTATTACAGTTTGGCTGCCATTAATACAGCAAAGCCCTCGGACTGTTGAAATTCGAGGTAAGCCTCCATGGCATACACAGAGCCAGAGTTTCCCTCCTTTGTGATATGTCCATTGTCTCCAGGTTAGGAAATCTTTGCTTTGCTTCCATATATTATTTTTGCGCTGTTTTCCCAAGGTTTGTTGTCCTTTTTGAGTATAATATATAAAATTCTTTTCAACCAGAAATCCTGAATAAAGTATATATTAGGTCTCTTTATAACCTTTGAAATTAGTATATTTGCTACTCGATTAGCAAACTCTGCTAGCATGAACCTTTTTCTCACTAGGGGCACTTCTGTAAAAGCTGGATACAGAAGAGTGATTCTATTTTATACTTGCCTTAAGTTAAAAAAAAAAAAAAAAAAA
>VZTU01003054.1:0-31285 GCA_013400835.1 Zapornia atra | reverse complement strand
CCCCCCCTTTTTGTTTGTTTTCCTCTGAATGCCTTATTTCTGTTATTTATTCAGTAACAATACCTGAAAATGAATTTAGTATCAACATGCATTTGGATAGGAAAATCTTTATTATCTTGACCTAAATAAGTTTATTAAAGGCATCAAACGAAGCTGGCTTTCTGCCAGCTTATTGGTGAGCAGATGCACATAACAAGGGAAACAAAGATAGACTAGATGTAAATGCTTTTTGTAGCCTAAAACTTTATAGTTAGGTGTTATTCAGGTTTTTAACCTGGAGAATTAAATTCATCTTTCTTTTCAAGAAGAAAGATTAAAGTATAAATTATGACTACACTGAGTTTTGAGTAAAAATTGCTGACTAGATGAAGACCAGAAAATCATAATGTTTAAGAAAATGTCTGCTGTCAGCCGAGTTCCTTAACTGTTATTTGCATTGAATAGTACAGCCTTACTACACATTATATTGGTTTCAGTATGTAAAGATGGTGAAATTCAACTATCACTGAAGGCATCTTACATTTCAAATGATAATGTCCTTATCAAGGCTAAATTAGATGATTGGCTCCCCTGTAGTAATGTTCAAAAGAACTTAATTTAATTTATGATTTTCACTTGAGATTTATGTACTTTATTATTCCCTGGTTTGAATACTACATAAATTGTAAATGGCATTACCCCTTCATATTTGGTTTAGATAGGAGTTTATGATCATTTTGACACACATATAAACAAAAATATAAAGCCTAGCAGTTGTGTTCAGTGACAGCATTTTCAAGCAGTAAAGCATAATGGACACAACACATAAATATTGGTGTCTTCCAGATTAGAGATGAAATGCTCTTTTAATAAGCAGTTTGCCCTACAATGCTGTTGAATGCAGTTATTTTTCTGTGTATAAGCATCCAAGACAGCTAATAAAAATAGGTAATACCATTAGAAAATACAGCAGGATTTAAGAAGTGTTATGTCAAGAAAGAGTATCAAATTTTAAAAGGTATAGCGTCTCTAAGACTCTTGCTAAATTTGGAATTATGTTATCCATGGAAGGAATTAACAAATGTGCCATCAAATTAATTTTGACGTGTAAAGCAAAGCAAATTTCTTAAGTATTTCCTTGTGTTTGATGAAAATGGTTTTTCACAAAAGCAAACCTACTCTCCATATGGAACTATTTTTAGTGCATTTCCATTGACATAAATGAGGCTGAAAATAGTAGAAATAGAATGAAGTTCAATAGCAGAAAAGCCAGGGTCACACTCTTGGGGACTAGTAATAGTTTTACTACAACTTGAGAGCTTACCATTTAGAAAGAGGAGGACAAAAGCCGGACAGTATTAGTCGATCACAATATGACTATGAGCCACTAATGTGTTATGTCTGGAAAAAATGCAAATTTGATCTTAAAGCACATCAAGCCTGTTTGTGGGTTTTTTTGTTTCTTTGATTGTTTGGGGTTTTTCTGAAAGGTGATAAGATGTTCATGTTATTGTACATGACATTAATGGTCAGAAGTGGACTACTACTCTAGCTCCTGTCTGTTGACATTCTTCCCAAGTCAGCTCCTCCTCTTCCTACTTGTACCATAACAAGCCCTTAAACAGGGACTGGTCACAAGAGTCCAGGGCCACTAACAGCAAATTTCTTAGACTGGAGAAACTTAGAAGCATGTTACAGGATTGATCAGAATGATAAAGATGATGTAATAGAGGCTCACTTTAGTATGAGATTGCTTAGCTTCCTGCTCTCCTATGGGAAACACAGAAGAATGACAAGGCAGGATTTGAAAGTTTTTCTCTGAGAGCTTAGCTTCACATGTCTCAACAGACCATGACAGTTTGATCTTGAATGGAATGAAACTGCAGGGACACTACATGTCTGTTACTGTGATTTTCTTTGTTTCTACTCAAAACTAAGAGGCAGAGAATCTTACTGAACTGAATAGTATTCCTGCTTAATTTGGATAATACAAAGACTTCTTTATTCTTGACAGACTTTTATGTNTGTGGGAGGTATGAAAGAAACAAATATAATTCTAAAGATTATGAAGGGCTGCTGGAAACAATCACTTCATAACAACTTCTATGGCAGTGCATGTACACAGACATACCACTGACGAACATGGCAGAAAACACATGCTGATCCTCCAAAACCAAGACCTTACTTTCCAGGACATATATTAGTAGTAGAATTTTTCTGTGAGAAAGACCAACCTTGGAGGCAGAAAAGTAAATTCCCAGGATATGAGCAACAGTAGTCTATAGGAAGACAAAGGCAAATCACCTTTTTTCCCAGATTTAGGTGAAGAATAGCATTACACGTGGTGACTGAGAGCAGAAATTTTACTGAGGAAGACATCGCTGACCCTTGGCTTCTGGTGATGGAGAGGCTACCAGTGTACATACTGATAGAAGACAGACTTATTTATTCAGTCATGCTGTCTGTAACTATACAACAATAGAAATGAGTAGTTTGATTGCATTGTATTTTGGAGAAATTTGCAATTTCCTCTTAGCAGTGCCAATACATAATAATATCAGGTCCGAAACATGATATATGATAAAAAACCAAATAAATGGTCAAGTCCCAGCCATCAATAACACAGCACTCCGTCATCAATCACACATACAAAAATGTAAAGTAGGAAGGAACACCACACCTGCTGAGCAACAGAAAAATATTTAAGGAATATTGTGATATCAAACATCTTATGTCCTATAGAAGAATTAATGCCATTGACCATAATCAGCACCCCTCCCAAAATGCAAGGAAATATTTCAGAGAAATGGACACTAAGAGACCCAGTTACCATTTTAATCGCTTATAGCACTATCATAAAACCAATCTCACATGTAACCTACTGGAGATGATACTGACAAAGTGTACAGAAGCAACACATTCTATCATGAATTAAATGCCAGGATAGACAGGCAAAAACAAGTACAAAAAACGTTTTGTTAATGGAAAGATCTATGATGTTTCAGCACACTGAATAATACACTGAATATAAATAGGTAACTTAAATGACTGATGTTGCATTTGCTGACTGAAGAGACAGCTGATTTATCAAATCTTAAAGATTTCCAAAAAAGGGTTATACTATGCAATCTCCAGAGAATATTTTCTAGAATTCTTGATAGGTACTGAAAAAAAGATGCACATATGCACATGTCCTCCAGTATAAACTGAACCAATTTCTAGTCATCATGTTTGTAAGTATTATTCTCTTATTCTTAGAAAAGGAAGGGTCAAATATCAGGACTGTTCATAAGAATATTGAGTGATAACATAAAATAAACTATTTGTGGGTATCTAGGGGGGGAAAACTGCATTAAATTCTGAAGGATAAAGCCTATGAAAGAGTAAGATATAAATAATCCATTAATACAATACAAAGGATAATCAAAATGTGTGTCAAGTTACTGTGGTAAGTACTGAGATGTTGTATGATGTGTTTTTGTAGATTAAGAGACAGTGAAGGAAGTAAATATTTTCAATAAAACCTAGACCTGTATAAGTCTGAATGATTAACATAAAATACTTACGGGTAATAATATCCTTTAATCCTGAAGAAAAACATTGCTGGAAATTAACAAGAAACACTTGCTAGGAGATTCTCAAGGTGAAAAAAACCTGATTAAAAATCCCTTATCACCCACTTAATTATGTAATTGAGGTGCAGAATATGTTCTAGGACATTTTACAAAGTATCTTAAAGAGGTCCCTATGTGGAGTTAGGTTCCAACTGCTAGATGCCTAATAGGCACTTTGAACAAGCTGTCATTCAGAAAACAGCACAGAAAGCTCTGTGCAATAGCAGGTGGTTTAAAATCATATCGAACATCCTACATGTATCTGGTAGAAAACAGAATAAACATTAAACAACACAACAGTGAAATAATTCACATCTGTATGCTAATAATGTCACCGGATATAATGGGATGAAATATAACTAAGGATGACTAAGTTTATTCAAATATAAACAAAGAGAAAGTTGAGTATAGAAAAGATAGAATGGAAAAAAAGTATTTTTCTTTCAACTAGGTACCATTTTTTTTGGTAGCGTGAGGTTTAAGGTACTCATCTAAAACAGGGGAGATATAGTTACTTTTCTTTCAGTAACTACAATTTTAAACTGCCATTTTCTTGTTTCCAGAGTTCTCAAAAATCTTTTAAAAAGCTATCCTGTTTCCATATAATATTCATGAAATAATCTAGGGATGCAGGTGGCCAGGGTGCTCTGGATGTGCCCATATGTAGAAATAAGAATCAAACTTTTATTTCCTTTCCAACTTCTCCCAAGTACAAAACTTGTGTGAAACCAGCAGAACATCACTTGTTTCTTATGCAGGGAAAATAATAGCACCTCATAAGTCTTTTTGATTCTATTGCAAATTCTTTAAAAGTAGAAATTCATGTCAAATTGGGGTGTTCTATAGGTATTGTTAATTCCCCCTAGGAACTACTTCCTCCTTCCACTGAAAAAAGTAACAAGACAATGGAAATGTTTCTAGTTTTTCATATTCTAGGTTGAAATGTATTTTTGATATCTCGGTTTCATTACTATTATATAAACTTAAAAACTAAAGATGTCATGAGCTGGGGAGAGAACAGAGCAAATGAAAGCAAACAGAGGAATCAACTGCCCCAGATTGAATACCCAATATAAAACATATTCTGGAAAGAGCTACAAAGAGAATACTATTTAGCAGTGGAAAAAATTTTGCAGCCTCATGGAAGCTTAATGCAGTGCTGAAAAGGTATAATCTGATTCATATCTCATGTTAGATGCTATATATATGGAGTAGATGACTATGTGAATTCAAGGAAAAGGGGCTACCAGGAGGTCATAGAGGGAAAAACTATGAGCAGGATACCAAAACTGTATTTTTCAGGATAGGAAAATGCACTGAGAAGGGTGTGTCTTCAGGAAAATAATGCCGATAGTTCCAAGAAATGTGGACACAACACACTGAGGCTGAAGAAAACTGATTCAAAATCATTTGGGAATTTGAGCATAGCATTTGGAAATCTCTCTGGGATCCTAAAAGTGGTGAGAATCCTGAGTTGCCATTAAGGATGATCAAGAGATTGACTTTTTCCTGGCACTTTTAATCCCCCTTGGTACAGTTTGTAGACCATCATGGATGCTGACAGGATGGACATTGAGAGTTGCTTGCTATGAAGGACACAAGGCTGCAGTGGAAAACAAAAGGGAAGGTAATGCATAAAGTCAGTAATTATCTGGGGGAATAACAACCTCTGTGAGGAGAAGGCATGGGGCTGCTGCCCACCTGCAGAACACTGGAGGAGAGGCCTGACATATATTAGCCACAGCTCTTGTAATCAGGCAAGGACTCCCAGTGATAGCAGAAGCTGCAGAGCCTGTCTCAATTCCTGTCTTTCCCATATGTACAGGAGCATGCCTCCACCCTATAGGTCCCATGCAACACATGAAGAAAAAGCTGGAAGAACAGCTGAAAAGTTTCTCCCTTCACTGCACAGTAGCCTATTGTTTTCAGGATTCTCCCCTCCACCCCCCTGGAAGGAAGTGTATGCAGGTTCAAAATCCTTTAGTTGAGAAACAGGTCTTCAGAAGTTCAGAAGTTCACCTCCAATAAGAAAGGTTAGAATTTACTTAATTTTCTACAATAAGCTGCTTCTGAATACTAGAATATTAGATCACGCTGTCAAAAAAGATAAACCATTGGTTGCTCTATGTTTTGTTTTCTTCCCATTCATGCTGTAAACAATCAATACCTACAGTCTTTCCCTTCAAGGTTTGGCCAAGAGAAGGAAAATTTATTACAATGGTACACAAGGGGTAATGATTAGAGAGGCTGTTCAGCTGCATGACTGCAACTATGTCATAATATGTAGGAGTGCATGTTTCAGTGACCAGTGCTAAAATGGTATTTCTTTCCTCTGATAAAGTCAGCCTAGTTTATTATGTTAACCTCATGTGTGTATTGCTGCAGTCTGTGCTACTGATAATATTACTTTGAGATTCTTGGGTGAAAGGGTCTTTGTAAAGTGCTTTACAGATAGATTAAGAGTCAATTAAATCCACATTTCAGATGAATAAATCAATTCAAAAACTCTGTTATGCGCTGGCTCACTGATATGGTTCAGAATGAAAAATACAATCTTAGATTTGCAAATATGAGTTGGTAGCTATTTCTAACAGCTAAATGGCTTTCTTTCTGTCTTGCACTCTGCTTAAAATCATTGCTCAAAAGACAACAAGAGAAAATTGTCTGAATGCCAGAAATGATCATTTAGATACAAAAGCTCCCTGGTCTGTTGCCAAACACTTGGAAAGTTTAATAAAAACATTAATACTGTACTTTACTGGAAAAGTGGGTATTGTTATCTCAGATTATAAATTTACCTTAGTCATAAACTTAGACTCTATGTTCTAAGTAAGAACAAAGTTTAATGGAGAATTGAAATAAAAATAAATGATCTGACAAGAAAAGAAGAATTTATTGGACTGAATTAGAAAAAAACCCTGCAGTTTTGGCTTCATGCATAGACTGTAAAATAAGAAGTCTGTTTATACAAAGCAGAATAAAGTGTAAAGCAAGAAAGACTAAGATTCTGTGTAGCATATACAAATATGCTTTCAAGATTTGGTGATATTTTACACAGACTTAGTATCTGCTGGCTGTATTTTGAGGTTAATTTGAATCACAGATGGAAGAGTTCTATGAGGTTATCATGCAGTTCATCTTATTACTAATGAAGAACTGTTCCCTCAACACAATTCATAATGCTTTGTCCACTCTGGTTTTAAGTACCCAAAGACATGGTTATTCCTACAGGATTCATTAAGACCTTGCTCTACACGATTGAATCTTACTGTCTGAATATGTGTCCCACCATTCAATTTAATTATTTCCCTTTTCATTAGCTAAGATATGTTTAATAATCCTAAATATTTCTTCACATGACTTGGTGGTTAAATATTAGTAAGTGATAGGACATGTAGGACTCATTCATAGCTGATGCACAGTTCAGATGTATGCTTTGGAGAATAAATTTTTATTTGCCATTGCTCAGTAGAAGATTTCTGAGGGTCTTTAATTTCCTGCACAGTCCTTTCCACTAATGCTTCTGACTACTACTTTGTATTACTTTTTTAATGGGGAAGAGATTGGTTTAGGGATCCTTCATGTTGTACTAAAAAAAATCAAATTATTTTAAAGAACTTGACTCAAGTAATGAGAAACCGTACAGCATGGCCTATAGAACACAGCACCATATAGTGTGCCCTCATGCGGCTTCATGCTTCATAAAGCATGAGTATAGACTTGCCTGTTTATTAATGTATGTAACCTACACAAATGTATGTATAGACTTGCCTGTTTATTAATGTATGTAACCTACACAAATGTTTCCCCTCTTTGAGGCAACCCTATTTTACTTAGGTTCAATTTCCTATGCATCTTACCATAGGCATCAAATCTTTTTTAAATTACTGCAATTTTACTCTGTTTAACAGAGTTCATTTGCTTGAATCTGAGGAGTGGACACTCAAGAAAATGGTTTTCAGATAAGCTAATGCACAGATGTAGCACATACAAGTTAGAGCAGTAAATGTAAGATGCACACTCTGAGGTAGCTTCTGCCTCTAGTCTAAAAGGACTGCTCCATGCAGTTGTTCAATTCTTCAGTATTGGTATTCCACAGTTTTTTCCCACATAATCTCACAGAAATGTGGTTGTGTATTCATAGTCTCAGTGAAAAATCAGGTCCATAAGGCTTGTGTGGTCTAGCTTAGAGTCTGCAGCTAAGTGCATCAGCTTCAAAGAACCTGGAGGAAAGACGATGAGATCTTTGTCTCTTTTCTGCCTCTTGCTTTTCTCTTTACCTGTTTTTGTTGACTAGCCACAGGCTCAATAAATGATTAAAATAGCGTGGCACAAGAAATGATATAGAAATGGTAAAGAAGTAGATCGTGTTGATGTATATAACATTACACTGAACAGAGACTTGATTGAATAATTCACATCTAGGTTATTTTTTGAAGGAAATATAAATGCAGGGAAGGATACAAGAGAGCTTAAGAAAGAGCAAAAAAAGGATTCCGATAAACCCAATGTTTTCACAGCAGGTTGCACAGTGAAAATACTATCTGATGTAACTTTTGGGATGTTAGAATCTGTCTTTGTCAACTTGTCAAGAACAGATAATGTCACATGCTGCCTGGTAAATGTGACTTTGCCATTACTGGCAATGCTCACAATCTTTTTATGGACCTGCGGGATCCTGAGTGCAGGCTCATCATCCAGCCTGTCTTAGCTAAAACCTGGTGAATACCTTATGGTGAAGGTCTGACAGACTCTGGACTGCAAAGTAAACAATATCCCTTTGCATCCCCTGAGGCTGGGGAGGTTATTCCAGAGGTGGGGGGAATAGATGCGAAGGAAGCAGCCTCTGTACAGGAAACATATGGGGGCCAAACCCGGACAGACCCCAAGAGTGGTATGTAAGGAAGCCTCCACAACACACTTACCCCAGCAGAAATGAGGGACTAGACATGTGCACCATGAGCTCCCAGCAAAGCCCTGGGGGTTGCAGCCTGCTTCTAGGAATTTCCCTTTTCTTTTTCTTTTTTTTCTTTTTCTTTTCCTTTTTCTTTTTCTTTTTTTTCTTTTTCTTTTTCTTTTTCTTTTTCTTTTTCTTTTTCTTTTTCTTTTTCTTTTTCTTTTTCTTTTTCTTTTTCTTTTTCTTTTTCTTTTTCTTCTCTTTTCCTTCTCTTTTCTTTTTTTTCTTTCTCTCCTTGTTTCTCTTCCTCTTTCTCTCTTTCTCTTTTCCTTTTTTCATTTTTTTCCTTTTCCTTTTTTTTCATTTTTTATCTCCTTTTTCCCTTTGTTTTCCCTTTCCTTTTTTCCTTTTTCCTTTTCTTCTGTGATCAAATTGCACATAGTTTAGTGTGAACTAATGCTGTAATTTATGTCTGTCCTTTCACTGACGTAGTGAAAACCAAGCCATTGTTCATATAGTCACTTTAAATTAACCTTAGCCCTCATCTGTCTCTGAACAGTATGTCCTAAACTTTTCCCTTGCCTGACCACTTCTGCCCCCTACTTATCATTAGCCCAGTACTGACACAGACAGTACATATATAACTGCAAACTTAGCTGAATCAGAGAATTTATCTGATTTTAAATGACTTCTTTCACTTGTTAGATTATCTGTGAGGGAGGAGGGCTATTTTCCTATAATATCCTATAATATCCAAGGTCTGAGCTGCCTTTCATCCACTACCTAGCTAAATACCTAAACTGCTTTCCAACAAACAACTCCTCCTCTATTATATTTCAAGTACAATTATTTAAAATGAACTATTAACTGCAAAAATATGAAAATAAAAAGTAACTGCAAAAATGTTATGAATAATGTAATACTTAAACACTATCATAAGGGAAAATGTCTGCAAAGTCTGGTTTAAGTATGGGTTATGCTAGTTATTCTTCAAAAAATACCTGGTGGACCAGAGGAAACCCTAATTTTACTGTGATGCCTTATTTGAAACTGTAGGATTGCTTTTCCTGTTTTCTTGAAAGTGCATTAGGAAAGTGTTCCAGTTTGCATAGACAACATTAAATACTATGAGCGTACAGGAAATATTGGTGAGTATAGGAAGTAGAAACGTGAAAATTTTTACCTTGATTCTGTATTGCCTATATGATTTTGGTTGCATTCCCTGTGCTTTTGAGTTCTCCTTCAAGGTTACTTGTTCTTTCATCAAGATGTCTACTGCAGTTAATGTGAAATTCACACATAATAGGATCCTGTAGAAGATTAACAGTTTTAAATACATAATGTTTGAGTACTATAATTGAAATATCATCTTAGATTAAGCTGGGTTTTGATCTAGATAGATCTTAACAAAATTGAGGGTTTAGACTATTTTTTTTTTCCTTTGGTAAATTTGCACTGAGTTGAGAGAGAGATTTGATTAGCAAAGTATTGCAGAACTTTGTTTTTTAAATGAGAATCTACTAGTGAAATTTTGGATTTTTTTTTTAACACTGGAAAAACTATCAAGTAGGTATCTAAATCCTTAAAGATTATCAAGGTCCTTACATGGGAAAAAAATCCCAAACAAAACAGGACAGGAAAGATGTATAAAGTCATTTCCTGGTGAAATTCTGATCACTGATAAAATCCACTATATTTATCTCCTTCAAGTTAACTAGTCAGAATAAGTACAGTTTCTCTGTTCTTTCAGTCACAATAAAAGTTTTCCCCGGACAAGCAACCAAGTCTTCTATCTACATAATAGTATTTTAGCTTGCAAGGTTCTGATCCTAAATGATATGTCACCTCTGTAGCCTAGATAGGTTAGTCAGGCTAAGATCTGTGAAACCCCTAAAAGTCCCTTTCACTTCTATTGCAGTCTCCCTGCACAGTGCCCCTTTTCTTTCTACTGGTTGGTTTATCTCTGAGGGTTGAAGTGTTATGTTAGGTTTCAGCAGATCATAGTATACCATGAAACACTGTAGCAGTGCTGAATAGCATCTAACAGTTACTGTGAAAATCAATCCGTATCTTCCCGACAAAGGCCATTCATTTAATTCAGCTGGTCAAGATCACAAAACAAAACCTGGGCATGCCAGTTAGAGAGTAGAAGGAGAACAGATCAAATTCCAACAACTTGTTATATAAAGTAGAACTGCACACCCTTCCTGAAATTCTGAATAAAACGCTGTCTTGTGTGCCACTCAGCTTTTTTTTCTAATCACTCATGACTCATAAACCCCATACAGTTTATGGGCTTGCATAATTAACCACTGCTGGGTTCTATCCAGAATCACAGAATCACAAGGTTGGAAAAGATCTTTAAGGTCTTTTAGTCCAGACGTTCCTGTCCTATGGTAAACCATATCCGTAACTACCTCATCTACCCTTATTTTAAACACTGGAGGACCTCAATGTCCTTCTTACGGTGAGGAGCCCAGAACTGGACACAGTACTCGAGGTGCGGCCTCACCAATGTCGAGTACAGGGTCACAATCCTAGACCTACTGGCCACACTATTTTTGATACAAGCCAGGATGCTGTTGGCCCTCTTGGCCACCTGGGCACACTGCTGGCTCATATTCAGTCGGCAGTCAACTAGCACCCCCAGCCTGACAGCTGTCTAGCCACTCTTCCCCGAGCCTGTAGCGCTGCATGGGGTTGTTAAGTCCCATGTGCAGGACTCTACACTTGACGTTGTTAAACCTCATCCCATTGGTCTCAGCCCATCAGTCCAGTCTGTTCAGACCCCTCTGAAGAGCCTCCCTACCCTCAGGCAGATGAACACTTCCTCCCAGCCTAGTGTCATCTGCAAACTTACTGAGGCAATATTCAATCTCTTCATTGAGGTCATTGATAAAGATATTGAACAAAACTGGACCCAGGACTGAGCCATGGAGGATGGCATTCATGACTGGCCTCCAGCTGGATTTTGTTCCATTTACCACTGACTCGGACATCCAGCCAGTTTTTAACCCAGCAGAGGGTTCACCTGTCCAGGCCAGGAGCAGCCAGTCTCTCAGTCAGAATGCTGTGAGAAATGGTGTCAAAGGCTTTACTGAAGTCCATGTAGACCACATCCACAGCCTTCCCCATGTCCATTAAGCGTGTCACCTTGTCATGGAAGGCGATCAGGTTAGTTTGATATGATCTACCTTTTGTTACCCCATGTTTACACTATGTTTACACTATGTGTTGCTCTGAATTTGGAAAATGCACATCCTGCCAACCAGAGCTCACTGACTTTGTCCTTCAAATAAATAAACAGTAAGATAGAGAGGTAGATTATATGTGTTTAGATTTTAAAAGAACACCTTTATATGATTTGGCAGAATGCAAGTTCAATCTAGCCCTTGGAGAATAACTTTACACAAACTCTCTGGCTGTGCTGCTTCCAGCGTTATTCACACACAGAGCTGAAAAAGAAATCTGAGCTATTTGAATTTTTCAAACACTAAGCTTTTCCCCCCTTTTTTGTATTATTCTTGATTTTCTTCCACTTTCCCAATCCTTCCCACTCTTGTAGGGAAGATAATCACAGGAAATTTTAGTAATATGATGTTCTGCATCTGTAATGGAATTATTTCCATTGCCAGTAGTGGATCATTCTGAAAAAGGTTTTTTCCTGTTCTTTGAAAGAATATAGATAATTTGTGCAACGAACCTGTGCAATATTTTTAGCTTTTTGCCTAATTTATGGGCTGTTCATGCTGAGTACATTTGTTGAGGACTCTCAATTCATATGCAGTAAGAGGGGGATTTAATAATTTTTTTTTTAAAGATGGCATTTCAATGCATATTATTCTACCCACTGTTTCCTTGTGATTTTCTGCTTTTTATACTGGTTAGTCTCTATCATGTTTTTTGTTTATCTCAAAAAACTCTTGGTCCAATTCCTGCCATAAATTTATTTTTATAAAATCACATGATTATTTGAACATGTAAGCTTAGTATTTGAATCAAAATAAATTCTATTTTAAACTGAATTCTTAAAAAAAAGTTGTGCTTTTTTCTTTCTCCACCCCTCTGTCAGCACAGGAAATTTTTTATTATATGATGTTCTTATGTCAAACATGTAAAACCCAAGTTAGATAATGGTAACAGGATATATTCTTATAGGTAAATTGTATTTGGGATGCACGTTTCTTTTCCTGATCATTGCTGGAGATCATTATTTCTGAAGGAAGAAAGACACTAATTTGGGTTAGAAACTGGGCCCACAGCTTGAATTAGATCTTCTAAGAAGCTCTGTACCTGCTCTGTACCTTTTTGAGTATGTTTTAAAAGATAATTTAAATTTGCATAAAATTCTTTTTCATTACTCCTCTTTATCACTAATATAAATGCATTATTTTTATTCATAGATTGTCCTGAAGTTTTTTTGTGTTGTGTTGGCTTCACTTCCATATAGATTCTGTTGACAGACTGGGAGAGGGACTCTTTATACTATATGGGTAACTTGAAGTTGAGCCATATCTTGTTTCAAAGGTATTAGTTGGGAGAGATTAAACCTAACCCTCCATTGTATATTTTCATTTCTATAAAAATATACTCCTTTAAAATTAATGGAACTTTGACAAACAATATTGGCTGTTTATTCAACCACAGCATAATTAATTCATTGAACATTTCATATGATTAAAAAAATCTGCCATATTTTTAAGTGAGATAAATAATGAGAGAAAAGAATAGTGAGATAATCTTGTTTCAGTAGTTTTTAAATTAAAATGTCTAATAATTTACCCATCGTTCTGTAATTTAACTTGTTTTAAAATTAACATGCTTTCAATCTATTTTCTTCATTGATTCAGTTTTTACTTTAATATTATTTGGATATGAGAGCTCAAGTTTCTTTAATCAGAAAATGTCTTTATTAGTTGTAGGCATTAGCTTCTCATCTAGAGACACAGCTCATTCTGGGCATATATAGAAGAAGGTATTAGTCTACCAATATAATTTAACCTGTCTTCAGATGCCTTCAACACAGCATCTCAGCAGAGGTCTGAGGGATGAAAGCCATATTAGATGTTTAATTTACACATATTCATGAATAATCCTCATGATAGAATGAATGATCCTCATCATTCCTTTCCTTGATCTACTCCTAAACCTCTCATTTCAGCATGAAAACCTGCAGGCTCTTGAGAGGCTTCTGGGGCATGAAGGTATTCATGGACTGGAAACTACTCTGTTTCTGTTTGCATGTACACAGTTCATTTCTTTGAGAAAAATAAAGTTGCTGCACTGGAACTGCACATCCATGTAGCTAATATGGTTTAAATGTGTTTTGATTGCTGCTGCAGAGATTAATGGATATGCTTGCAGAGTCTAATCTGGAAATTTTTCTGGAGCAGCCTGTAGATCTCAGGAAACAGCACAAAGGAGCAATTCTATGGAGATTAAAAGCAGAGAAGCCACTCTACAACTCCCACCAGGGATCATCACACCTAGACCTTTGAGACAGTGATTCAGACATTACTATGTGAGAAAATGTTTTTTCTTTATTACTTATTTAATAAGTAACATATATATTTTGCTTCACATACAATGCCTTCCCTGTTCACCTACTGTGCAGCAAAGAAACTGCAGGAATTGAATGATGGTAAAATACATAGTGTTATTTCTGCAAAGAAAAATAAAAAACAAAAGAGAAGAAACTTCATGTGAAAATGATTGCAAGTTTGAAGAATAAGGAAAAAATTACGGAAGACTCAATTTTTTAACAAGCCAATGAGTATTGGGGATCTTTATTTGAGCCATGGGTAGGTTTCGGTTTACTCTAATTTCAATCTAGAAGATAGGAAAGAAGTGCTAGAGTATCATCAGTAAAATTATTTGTATTTTCAGAGAATTATTCTTCATGCTGTAATACAAATTTATTTTTTACTTGAAGAAGTTATAAGGTTCAGACTATGACAGCAGTATTTGCAGCCAAGATATAAATTTTAGTGGATAAATACAATCCAAGTAAATAGATCTTTCAAAAAAAAAAGTAGCAAGAGGATAGTGTATTGTGGGATAGTTAATAGTGTAAAGTAGGTGATGAATTATCCCCACATCTGAAGGGTCTCTGAATAATTTAAAATACCTGCTCTTGGTAGATGTTCAAATCATTAACATATCTGCTAGTCTGGATTGCATATTGTCTATGAAAATTTTATACAAGCCTTCAGTCTGAGCGAATACATTTTTATATTTATGACATGTTGCTTTATGTCCTGGTACTTTAGGTCCAAACAGATTATTTTGCACCAGATGCCGTGCACAAATAGTAGTAGGTAGTTATTTTGTTATGAGACAGCAGTCATTATGGGAAGCAGTTTTTCTAAATCATATCAATTTTGGGGTTTAGAGATCTCTGGGTTTAGAGACTGCAAGAATTTTGTTTCTTATGAAGTGCCCTTGTTCTGATCAAGTATGAATGAGAATTATTTGCATTGGATAACATATATATTCAAATACTTCCACTTAAGGATTGATGAGCATGCAAAATCAATATATATTCTGTAATAAGTCTTCAGTTTTTCAGCCTATGTACAGTAAAATGAAATAATTCTGTTTCTTCTAAATTAGCAAATGTTAATGATCTGTTATAATACAGCCATCTTTTTTTTTTTTTAGTGAAAGTTCACTATAAAATTTAAAGTACAAATTCTATGCCTATTTAAATAGGTGAAGTCACTTTTATTGTTACTTACATCATTTGGTTTTGACTTAAATGAATTGGGAAATGACTTAAGCTAAACAAAAAGGGTAACTTTTAAATTCCTGATTTCCTTGTGACACTTCAGAAAACTTTTTTCAGTTGATGTAACAAAATAGTCCTAAAGTTATTCGCTCTAAGAATTTTTAATTGGATGAGAAAAATAAAAAGATTTGGGGAACCTCGCAAAAAATATTTTTTTAAAAACAGAAGAGTCTGATCCTGTTTCATTGTATCATATAGTTTTGCTTCTAAATTTATGAGCTCAACCACGATACTTACAGAAACAATCAATCTAATGGATGTTTATACTTTTCACTCTAGTTGTCACAGTGTCTTAAAATACTTTATAAAACCACTGAGGACAAAAATTTTAAAATTCTTATGGAAAACTGTGGAAAAGCAAGCAAGAACCCATTTCATACTTTCAGCTTTAAACTCTGCCACAGTATTTGCTAGTAGTAGTTTATGACTGTTTCAGCTTAAGCACATTAACTATATTATTCCTGAACTGGTTTTTTTTATTAGTATATGTTTGGATTTAGGTTTGCCTAATATCTTTTTAAGCAAAAAGAAACTCAAGTTACTAGTAACCTTATAAACTGTTTCCTGGTGGGATTCCAGCATTCTGTATGTTAGAGTTGTTCTCTACTGAAGCATATATTTGAATATATTTAAGGTTAGTGTATTTGTTAAAAAAAGGTGATACTGAGTACCATCCTCTTCAGGTAGCTGTCTCCCATGGAAAAAAAAGAAAAAAAAAATTCTGTTGCTTCCAGAAAATTTCCAGAGTTGTCAACCTCAATATGTGAAAACACATGCTCCCCTTCACAGAACAAACTTGTATGTTACATCTAGCTTTAGAACTGATCATAGAATCATAGTATCATAGAATGGTCTGGGTTGGAAGGGTCCTTAAAGGTCATCTAGTCCAACTTCCCTGCCATGGGCAGGGACATACTACAGTAGACCCTACACTAGACCAGGTTGCCCAAAGGTCCATCAAAATTGGCCTTGAATATGATCTGAAAAAGAATGTTTCCATTTTCTCATGGCCCTTTATTCATTTTATGGCTCGTGAATAATTAAAAAAAAAGATATTATTCAGTTTTCATAAATAACCTGGAAGAGGGGACACAGTGTACTGTCAGCAAATCTACTGATGTTGCAAAACTGGGAGGCATGCCTGACACACCAGAAAGCTGTGCTGCCATTCTGTGAGAACTCAACAGGCTGGAGAGTTGGGTGGAGATGAACTTAATGAAATTCAGCAAAGTCAAGCATAGGGTCCTGCCCTTAATGAGGAAAAACCCCAAGCACCAGTACAAGTTAGGGGATGACCTGCTGGGAAGCAGCTCTGCAGAGAAGGACCTGGGAGCCATGGTAGGCAAGTTCTCCATGAGCTAGGAATGCGCTCTCATGGCCAAGAAGGCCAGTGGTATCCTTGGGTGCATAAAGAAGAGTGTGGCCAGCAGGTTGAGAGAGGTTATCCTCCTGTTTTACTCTGCCCTGTTGAAGCCACATAAGGAGTACTGTGTCCAGTTCTGCACTCTCCAGTTCAATAAACATAGAACTACTGGAGAGAGTCCAGGTGATGAAGTAGCTTGATCATTTCTTATATGAGAAAAGACTGAGAGAACTGGGTCTGTTTAGCCTGGTGAATAGAAACTGAGAGGGCATCTCATCAACACTTAGAAATATCTAAAAGGTGGAAGTCTAGAGGAAGGGGACTCTTTTCAGTGGTGCCCAGTGACACAACAACAGGCAACTGTCACAAACCAGAACACAGGAAGTTCCACCTGAACATGGTAAAAAACTTCATTACTTGAGGGTGACAGAACACTGGGACAGTCTGCCCAGAGAGGTTTTGGAGTCTCCTTCTCTGGAGATATATATATGAAACCCACAGGGACACGATCCTGTGCAACCTGTTATAGTTGATCATGCTTCAGCAGGGAGGTTGGACTAGGGGATTTCTAGAGGTCCCTTCTAACCACTACCATTAAAAAAAGTTAAAAAATAAATCATTTTGGTGCCTTTCTCTTTTTTTCTAATGTAGAACTTGGTATTTTAGGTTTTCGATTGTTTTTCAATTTTAGTAATATCTATTTTAAAAAAAAAGGGAAATCTTACATCATCCCTGCCTTTCTTCTGTCATTCTCACTTGTAATTTTCCTGATGCTTCTCTGGTTTATTTTCTGTCAAAGAGCTGGATTGTTCTTCCATAATTTATGATTGATTATCTTTTCATATTGAATCTCTGATTTTCCTTAAATAATTGAAAGTCTAACTAGTTCTGAATATAAAAATAGAATTTGAAAGCTCTTACATGTCAGCATTAGCTATTTCCAAATAATGAGTTAAGAAATCAATTAACAAAACCAAATAAAAGCCAATATTCTAATATCTATTGAACTGGCAAGTTTTCTGTATTTCAGTATATAATCCGTTAATGTCTGAATGAGATTCCATATTTTCAATATCAAACATATTTAGAAATTATTCTTAGTGTGACAGCATGTAATAATCCATAATCTTGATGACAAGCCATTTCCTCTTTTCTGTTGATTCACTAGCTAGGCAGACAGTTGCAAAAGTTCATTGTTTGGTAGGTTGTTTGTTGTTTTTATTTCAATTATTTGCTTTATTCTGTCACTGTATAGTTGCCAGATATACAGTCTTCAAACTGAATATACACTGTGGGTAGCCTAATGTGGCCTGCTAAGAAATCAAAGGTTTGTACTCTTTTGTTGAATCTTGCTGTAGGAAGCATCCTCTGACAGATAGGAAGGAAATAAGGAGCTGAATTTACAGCTGATAAACAATGGTGGAAGACCATTTTGTGAATAATATAGTGTAAAGTTCCATTAGTTAGTACTTGTCATAATATTGGGAATTTTATTATAATACAAAACAGCATCCAAACTAATTGGCCTGTTATCCTCCTGGGTAACAGCAATCTAATTTTTGTCAAATAAAAGTGTTGATAATAACACTAGATGAAGTTTTGTATTGTTAAAGTTTATTTTATTTTTTATTCTGTCATTTTATGTTATGTTAAGCTTTTTACTTTTGTTCAAGTAACAATGTGAAGTTAATCAATAAATAATTTTAGGCACTAACCTAAAACTAATAATTCTTGGATTTCTTAACAAGGCAGTTAAAGGGGAAGATTTGTGGATGACTTCAACCTTAGCTTTGTTCCCAACTGATCCAGCTGACATATGGTATTTTGGGTTGGGTACTTAAAATCAGCACTATGATGCAAGACATCATTTTCCCCTGTATGCTATTGATTATGAGGAACTAGTATTGCTGAATCTCTCTGTAAGCCACATGTGCATCCATTGGATACAAACACTCCATCTTAAACTTGTGTTTTCTTCCAAAATGCTTAAATGCTTTTTAAGTTGCACCATATTTATTTTATTATATGATAAGAGTTCCTTTTTATGTACTTGTACCTCTTAGAAGTATGGTAATGAAATATTTGTGTATATTTGCTGTTCACTGTAACAAAAGCCAGATAAATGTAATGGAGAAGGAAGTAATAAATCTACCTGAGTTTATGACTTGGCTCTGTTCAAGTAGCAAAGTTAATACAAAAGATTTCTTCAAGCATACAAAGTATAAAATGAGATAAAACTAAAATAGCTAAGTGAACCTAGAGGAAAAATGTATCATTGCCTGTTAATTTTAGACAACATATTTTTCCATAAAACACCCTCACTGGGGGGTGATACTTATTGTTCTTTTGAAAGCAATTACTCGACTGTGCAGTACACTACACTGCAAAACCCCCACACCAATAAACAGCAATAATAATGATTCTTTAAAGTGTCCCCTGTGAGCTGTGATGTATCTATTGCTAACTCACACCGTAAATCTAAACTGCTTAGTAAACAATATAGAATGAATCTGCAGGTCTTAATCCAGCTTTTCTCATTTAGCATTCTTAATAGTGCAGAATTGGCTGCAGGAGTGCAGCTGGAACAGCAACACTCACAAAGTTTATTTAAATTTTCAGAAAACAATTCTAGAAACTAAGCCATTGTTAAAAAATCAGATACATGACTGAATAATAAAGCATCATAGAGAAGAGTTGCAGGCTTCTGTCTCACAAATTATTTTGTAATAGTGCTACTTGGTCCTCTGTACCAGTCAGTCTTCAGGTTTCAGACTCTTCATGCTAGACCATGAAAAGTATTAAACTATTTAATCCTCCTATTTAAATAATTGCCTTACCTTTAATAATTGCACAATTTAAACCAAACTTTCTGGAACTCATTTTCCTATTTGACTATTATAAATTATTTTATCTTCTTTCATCACTAAGTGGAGAAATCTGTGTTATCCTCAATGTCCAAAGAAGAGTGAAGATTGCTTAGACAATTTTGGATTTCTGCACAATGGTGGACGAAATATCAACTCTGGAGGAGATAAAAAAATGAGTCTCCCCAAAATCTGAGAGACCTATAATGGTTTCAATATGGTCAGAGCATATATGAATTTTGTTTATTGCAAGGCTAGAGGACTAGCCTTGGCAAACCGCCAAACGCGGCCCAGATGCTTGCTTACTCCCCCTCTGCAGTGGGACAGAAGGAGGTGATGGAATGAAAAACTCTCAAGTTGAGATAAAGTCAATGAGATCAATTACTGATTGCTAGCATAGGCAAAACAGACTTGGGTAAAACTATATTTCATTTATTGCAAGTTAAAATAGGTTTGGGTAGTGAGAAAACTGAGAGAAACATTATAACACCTTTCCTCCACTCTTCCCTGGACTCAAATTCACTCTTCAGGCTCCTGGTACCCCAGTGTCCTGGTTCTGGTCAGGACAGAGATAATCTCCCCAAGCAGCCAGCACAGGTGAGCTGAGTTGCCCCCGGGCTGTTTTCCACACCACCTGGCATCACTTCCCTGTAAAAGGGACTGGCAGGGGAAGGATGGTGTGGTTTTGGGACAGTTCTGGTATAGTTGGTCCTGTGCTCCCACCCTGTCATGTTGGTAAGGTTCTCAGTGTCATCACCAAGTATGTGTGAATTCTGCCCTGGTGTTTGTTATTGTTCCCCTTTTGCTGTTGTCAGTGAACTGCCTTTATCCCAACCCATAGGGGCTCTGTCTGTTTCTCCTCTGGTGGAATGGTGAGCAAGGGGCATGTGGTTCTCAGCTGCTGTCTAGGGCTGAACCCTGATATCTGGTGAGGTGTGGAGAGTTGGTTGAATGAATTTATTTTCAATAACTAATGGTTACTTTCTGCTACTCCTTGCCTCTCAGATTTTTCTTGTGCTCCAGTGTGGGCTCTTCACAGGCCATGGCTCCTCAGGAATATCCATCTGCTCCATCATAGGTCCTCTCTGGTTTTACTGTTAATCTCTGCTCTAGCACCTGGAACAACACCTCATCATCATCATCCTCATTGTCATTGTCATCCTCCTTCTCCAAACAGAACATTTCCTCTGTTGTTTATCACACCTCTTGTTCCCTCTTCCTCTCTGTTTTATGGTAGTATTGTCCTTTCTTAAATACACTTTCCCAGAGGCACCCTCAGCTTGGTTGATGGTCTGGAAGCAGCTGTGTCTGGCATGGGGCATTCCCTGATCTTTTACCACAGAAGACACTCCCACACATCCCCAGCTGCCATCACCTTGACATATGCACTTGCATATCATGAGTCCTTTGGCAAAACACTCAGGTACTTGTGACGATATGACATTTGCATGAAAATTTTAATTTGAAAATTAGACTGAGGAAATGTCTTTCTATTGACTTCTCATAGAGAAAGGTAAAACACATTCTGATTTGCAACAAATTCTAGGTTAATTTAAGAATCCATATTAAATATTATACTAGGTTAATTTAAGAATCCATATTAAATATTAAATATAATAAATATATTTTCCCCATAGCTACCACCTGGAACTACCCAAAGGAGAGGTCTATATAGTTTGCTAATTCTTTTATGAAAGCTGAGGTATTTTTAGTATTATGCCTAACACAGTATTATAGAATCATAAAATAATTCAGGTTGGGAAAAAAAATTAAACTCATCATGTTCGATCATAAAGCTAATACTATGCTGCCTACCACTAAACCATGTCCCTAAGCAACATGTCTACATTTCTTTTAAATTCCTCCTGGATATTGTGTCCAATGAGTGGAAATTTTAGTAATGCCTACAGTGGAGGCTATCCATTTCACGTACTGTAAATGATGTGGTAAACCTATTTATAACTCCAAAGATGCTAGTCAGAGTTCAGAATTAGCTGTGTTCAACTTCATGCTATAATCTGGTGGTTTTGATTGATTATGGCAGGAGCTGAGCTTATCCTGAAATTGCTACCTGTTCACAGAAATTAAAGGTGCTCAAGAGCTTCAAACAGAAAATTCTATTTTTTTAATGTAATTCCATTAAAAAAAAAAGATGGCTAAACAAAATAAAGAAAATGTTGTGTAGCAGACAGTACATCAGTTTTCATTCTTACAGGAAACATCACCTCACCTTTCAATTACTGTTTTGAGGTATTCTTACAATTTTACCACCTGTAGTTTAGGTATTCTTTCCTTTCTATGCTGAAGATTTCCAATCCTGAGTTTTATCAAATGTTTTCATGGCTGTGTTTTACCTGCATGGGCAGAAATTAACAGTGAATGGATTAAAATACTAACTGGATTTTGTTTAAGCAATATTTATGACCCAGATTGTAGTTCTAAATGCCTACTGCTCTGAAAGCTACAGATTTTGGTCAGGAATAGTCATTTCAAGAATAGCTTTCTTCTTAGGCTGAAAGGGCAAGAGTACTTGCAAAGTGATTTCACACTATCAAGAAAAGAAAAAGATGTCTAGTTAAACTGCTTTTTAGGAACATGTTTTAGATAATTCAAGTTACATTTTGTTCATTTATTTCAAATTTCTCTTTAAGAACTCTTGACCACCCTAAGCTGATATCATTAATGATTACATGTTACGATATGAAAATTTGTCTGCTCTTCATTAGTTTACTAAAGATAGAATGTATGATTGTAAAAATTCAGAATTATCAGAGTATATGCATCCCTATAAAGAATCTCTGCAAGTTTGAGAAAATGAAATTCGATATATAATATTAAAAAGTCTTTAACCATCCTAAATAAGGCTTTTAATAGCACTTTATGATATATTGTCTCACTGTGCAAATAGACTAAACCAAAAATGATAAAAAATAATTTTGGAATTTTTTTACTATTGGCATTTTCATCCCAAAATTCTATGTGACTAACTGTTTCATAGAAAATGGTCAAATTTCTATGATTTCTGAGTTCTATTATGATCTTGCTTGTGATTCCCTGCTGCAATACTGTACATCTGTCACATCAAATGAACTGGGAAACTGCACTTTGTATGACTTTAGTTTCTGCTCAGATTCCCAATTAGTTATATTTTATTTACATGAGGCCTTAAGCAAAGCCACTTTTAGCTAATAAGAGTTGACTTAGTCTAAGAAAAATGGTTTTAGATGAAGCTTTTAGTGTTTACGTTAAGCCTAGGTAGAATGAGGCATCAATTACCAAGTGTACTTGTAGTTCACATGGAAGAAAAATTCCACCTTTGAGCTGTATTTTTAAAAAAACACTTTTTTCAAGCAATATTACTTGGAGTTAATTTACAATGTAGTTATGTCTCTAAGGTCAAGGATCTCACAGAAGGATATAGACAACTAAATTTGGGTTTCATAATAATTGTAGATATACCAAGAAGCAATTCAGAAGTTTGTCTTTTGTCACTGTGAAATCTATCTATTCATATTTCCACAAAAAGAAGATTTTTGTCAGTACTGCTGTATCCATCTTAACCAGACTTCTCATAGGTGATGAATAACGGCTTTCTGTGATAAGGGATAAATCAGTAATAGCACAATAGCACAATTTGTGAAGGCAACATTGATCTCTTATTCACAGAGTGATTTGAAATTGCCAGAAGGGGACTGCCTGTTGTAAGAATGTCTTTGTGGGGAACAGCTTCAGCAAAATTGAATAATAATGTTTCTGTGGGCCTTAAGCTCTTTGTGCAGGATTTGTGTTTTCATTTCATTTTCATAATCATAAAAAAAATCTGTCAATATTGCAAAATGGTTATGGTTTGTAAAAATGATCCTGTACACCTCCTGGGAAGTATTTCTTTATACACACTGTGTAAAGAAGCCCCATTCAAGAAAAGAATCTAAGAGGAAAAGGTCTGACATTTTCATATTTTGTTCTCATTTATGTTCTAAAAAGCTTTGAAAATATGAGAGAGAACAATCTGAGCACACAAAGATTTCTGTGATTAGTCCCTTTCTATGTACTTTTCTATTTCAATTCCTTAATAATGTTAAATATTATTTGCAGAGCAGGTACTTACTGCGAGTAGCTTTCATTTTAGCTGGAGATTTCTTCAGTGAAAACTGGAAATCTGAAGATCTATTAATACCATTTTTTCTTTGCATTTCTCAGCCTATGAACTAGGTTGTAAAAAGCATCTTTTGATGTACACATTTTAAATACAAATCTTTTCATCCCTGATGTGAACATTCATTCTGTTTCATTTAATAGACCTTTAATACATTATTGAGAATACATTATTGAGAGTTGTAATCAGCAGGCAACTGTGTTCACAGAATTGAAGAACCTCCAGGTTATCTCAAAGGAAGATATGAATAAAATTTTGTTTAGAAAATCAGGTGCAATACATTCCATTAAACACTCATCATGTTTGTCAGAGCACAAGAGGAGAACATCTCAGACTTCTGAGAAAATAGGTTTATGTTTTCATATGTATTAAACCACAATCATATTTTTGCTTTTCTCATTTTAGTTGTCTTCTTGCTTCTACTTTCATACAACAGGGGAACACCTCAGGGTTTGGACTGGCTTGTCAAGTTGTGCAAAACAGCATCTTCTGTTCTTATGAAAAGCTGATTTACAAAGAAAAATTGAAGATTCTGTATCAGGGAGGAGAAGATGTACCAGAAAGCAAAGTAGTCTAAAGAACATATAGATATAAAGCACAGGATCATTTATCAAGTCTTTATTTTCTTTACTTGGTCCTGCACAGAGGATAGAATGAACAAAGGGAATGAACTATTTCATCTTTGTTACTTTCCTTTACACAGAGAATTTCAGCTTGCATTTAGGAAGCATTTCAAGTTACAACACAGTATTTATTCTCTACTTAAATGAAAAGGACTGTGTTCTGATTTCAGCTAGTTAATTTTCACAAGAAGCCAACACAGAAGATCTGAGCTGGGCAAGGATGTTTTCTATACCATGTTTCATCATGCTCCCAATAAAAGGAGCTAGTCAGGGAGGGGTGGCTACTGTGCAGCTCTGGGACAGTCTGAGTGCCCGCTGAGTATCCTGTTGGTCATCAGGTCAGTAAAGTGCCTTGTGTTATCAGAGTTTGTGTCTAATCTCTCATTAGTTCTCGTGTTCTTTTTTTTTCCCCTCTCCCTGTGCTGTCCCAGTAATCTGTCCTTACCTGACACCTATGTTTTGCCTTTGTCCATTCTCCTTCTCATCCTTATGGGAGAGGAATGAGCAAGTGGCACTTGGTGCACAGCTGCCAGCTGGGGCTAAATCACAGCAGACCAGCTGAAAAGTGGTCATAGAATCTTAGAATTGTTTGTGCTGTAAGGGACATGAAACATTACCTTACACTAACCCCCCTACCATGGGCAGGGACACCCTCCACTTGACAAGGTTGCCCAAAGCCTAATTCAACTTGGCCTTGAACACTTCTGGGAGAAGGAAAGGGATGAAGTATCCACACCCTCTCTGGGTTACCTGTTCCAGTGTCTCATCACCCTCATAGTGAAGAATTTCCTCCTAATATCTATACAGATGACACTTTCAAATTACCCCTTGTCCTATCACTACATGCCCTTGTAAACAGTCCCTCTCCAGATTTCCTGTAGGCCCCCTTCAGGTACTGGAAGGCTTCTCTGAAGTCTCCCCAGAGTGTTCTCTTCTCTAGGATGAACAGCACCAACTCTCTCAGCCTGTCTTCATAGAGAAGCTGCTCCAACCCTCTGATCATTTTCATGGCCCTTCTCTGGGCCTTGTTCCTTCAATAGTTCCTCATATTTCTTATGCTGGAGGACCAAGAGAGAATATAGAATTCCTAGCTGGGGTGTTTTGAGGGCAGAGTAGAGGAGGAGGGTCCTCTCTCTCAACCTGCTGATCACACTAATTTTGATGCAGTGTAGGATATAATTGGCTTTCTGGGCTGCAAGCGCACATTGCAAGCTCATGCTGAGCTTCTTGTCCATTTAGACCTTCAAGTCCTTCTCCTCAGGGCTGCTCTCAACACATTCTCTGCCCAGCATGTAGTTGTGCTTGGGATTCCCTTGACCCATGTACAGGTCCTTGCACTTGGCCTTGTTGAAATTAATGCAGGTAACACAGTCCCACCTCTAAAGCCTGTCAAGGTCCCTCTGGATGGCATCTCTTCTCTCCAGCATGCCAGCCATACAGCTTGGTGTTGACAGACTTGCTGACCGTGCACTCAAACCCACTGTCAGTGTCTCTGCTAAAGATATTAACCAGTACTGGTCCCAGTACTGATCCCCGAGGAATGCCACTCATCACTGGTCTCCACTTGTTATTGAGGCATTGACTGCAACACTTTGAATGTGACTATCCAGCCAATTCGTTATCCACCGAGTGGTCTATCCACTAAATCCATGTCTCTCCAATTTAGAGACAAGGGTGTTGCATGGGACAGTGTCAAACATTTTGCACAAGCACAGGTAGATGACATCAGTTGCTTTTCTCTTATCTACTAACACTGCAATCCCATTGTTGAAGGCTACTAAATTTGTCAGGTATGATTTGCCCTTAATGAAGCCATGTTAGCTGTCACCAATCACCTCCTAATTGTCCATGTGCCTGAGCATAGTTTCCAGGAGGATCTGTTCCTTGGCCATAGGTGAGAGTGACTGGCATGTCGTTCTCCAGTTCTTCCCTTTTTCCCCTTTTTAAAAATGAGGGTTATGTTTCTCCTTTGCCAGTTAGTGCGAGCTTCACCAACTGCCTCAGCTTCTCAAATATGAGGGAGAGTGTCTTACCAGCTTCATCTGCCAGTTCTCTCAATACCCACAGATGCATCTTTTGAGGTCTCATGAACTTCTTTACCTTCAGGTTCCTCTGATGGTCTTGAACCTGATCTTCTCCTAAAGTGGGTTGTTCTTCATCATTCCAGTCCCTCCCTTTGCCTTTTACAACTTGAGAAATATGAGTAGAGCACTTGCCAGTGAAACCTGAGATAATTAATTTTACAAAGGAACACATGCAAGATGTATGTTTAAAGTACACAATTGAAGAAGCAGTTTATTTTGAAATGCAACCTGAAAAAAAAATAAATCCTGTGCAATAGAGAACAGGTTTTTTATACAGTTGCTTGGTTTGCACCTAGAACTTGAGCCTTGACCATCCCATATTCCACTGTCAAGTGGTAAACCCATACTGCTTCCTATATCAGGAAGAATCCTATGTTGGGAAGAATGGTCTTAAATCCGTCTCATAAATTCCTGGTTATTAGGATATTTAGCCAAGAAAAATGTCATTAAAATGTAAAATTTTCCGTTTTGTTTTTAAGAAATATTTTTTATAGTGGAAAAACACCTTGTAGAAAAATTCTCCATTCACTTTCTAATTAAGAGTAGCAAGCTCTTTAATTACAGTGGATTTTCTTTGTTCTGATGCCTGACAGAAACATGAATCATACCCTGAGGGAATTAATGGATTCTGCGGCTGCTGCTAATGATTTGCGAGAAAGTTTTTAGAACCCTGATTGTTACGATTCATGTGTACCCATACATTACTTCCATCATCCAGCATTTTCAAATATTGCAGAAGCTTTGCAGTGATAACCTTTTGAAATCCCAAACTTTGTACAAGCTTTGGAGGAGACCTGAGAAACTGTATGGCTTCATCTTCTACAAATAGCAGGTTAGAGGATGCATAACCTAAGCTCTGGATAGTTGCAAATCCTAGCTGTCCTTATAGCATATTAAGTACGGGCATTGCAAATCCTATCTAGCCACATCAGGCCACTGCTTGAAGCAGAAAGTATAGAATAGGATGTAATTTTATATCTGCTTAGTCTTTCCAGCAGAATAAATGAGAAGACGCCTGGGCCTTGAGCCCAAAGAGGTGAATTTGGGTTCAAGCTTGGATTCAAAAAGCAGTGTATTGTAACCATCATCTCCTTCAAAAAACTCTTATGAATTTTACCTGATCAGAATAATTTTATATTGTATTTAAATTTATTGACACAAAACATGTTTGCTTTCTAGATTTACATTTACTCTCTAGATTTAACACTGAATTCATACCACAGAAACAGACTTTTGACCTGATTTCAACTTTCCCATTAATATATTCCCACAATCTTCAAGAATATTAGGACTATAAAGTGATTTTTCAAATATATAAAGGTTTTCCTTTTACCTTGTTAGAAAATCTGATGCAACAACACTGGAATAAATGCCATTGTGTCAGCAGAATTCTGCTCAGGTAAGTCTAGGATAATAAAGCCAAAACTTATAGTAGTTTCATATGTATTGACTATCACAGAAAAAATCTAGACCATACCACATAAACAGTTTCAGTGGTTATCAGATATTCCTTAGGCTAACCCTAGATATACTGTAACACAATTCAAATATTATAAATTAAATGCAGCAAGTTTAAGGTGTGTTAATGAAAACTCAGGTCGGCATTACAAAAAACTAGTTATGAAAGGACTGATACTCCAGAATGTATTGTCTAGGGAAATTTAGGTCTAAATCATTTTAAGTTTTAAGAACAGGCTGGACAAACCCCTGTCAAGAGCTGTTTAGGTATTGTCAATCCTGCCTTTGAACAGATAAATTTTCAGTGTTCCCTCGAGGTCTAGTTTGTTGTTCTATGATTTTGCATCCATTCCATTATATTAACTGGAGTTTGTTTTAAATATCTGAGAGCCATCTCATTCTTTTCTACTTGAAAAGAGGAAATACATGTGTTGTACCAAGACAACCAAGATTTAGGAAGTTCTGCTCACATTTCTGCTTTATAAAATATTTTTCTAAAACCTGTTAATGTAAGGAAGAGACCCGAAGCTCACACTAGTGTTCAGGATGAAAAATATTTCTTTGATATCTGGCCTAAAAAGAAATATAGATAATACAAAGTTTCTAATTTTCTTTTTTTCTTTTTTTAACCTTTTGAGTGATTCTTTATGCTTTCAGAACTTCTGTGTCAAATACTCTTTGCACAATACAGATAACATGTGATTATGTGATTCAAAGAATGAAGTGTTATTATTTCTGTGTCTAAAATACATGTGAATAAAGGTCTTTGCTCTGTGGGACTAGCATATTTTTCAGAGTTATTCCCTTGCATAATGAATAGAGGTGCTGTTTTCTTTGAAATTCATGTCCAGACTGGATCAATTACACATATTACAGCCTGCAAAAGAAAGACCTTTTGATAAGTATGGAGAGTTTGTTTTGAAATAAGGAGTTGGAGCTTTTATTTTGTTAAGGGAAAAAAAAAACCAAAAACCATTGTTTCTTCTTGGTGATTATATTGAGTACACTCCAGGGCTTCTGCATCATGACGGAAATTAAAGCAATGCCCTAACAATCATTGATCAATCAAATGCAGGGGTATAGAATAGCCATCATTTAGTATAAAATTAGTCTTATGTTTTCACCAGGAAGTCTATTTTTAGCATGTATTTTTTCCTCTAACTTATAATCTTTTTAATATCAGTTCTTTCTTTGAAAACTGCAAGCTTTGTGTAATGTGCAGGCTCTCTGTAGTGGCAGTGTTAGCAACTGTAATTGGGGGGATGCATTAATGCAAACAGATGAATGGTGAAGAGAGAGCACAAACCGAGAGAAAAAGAAAGCATGAATAACAAATGAAATATATAATTTTAGCTTCACACATGTTTTCATAAATAAATTGATTATATATAAAAGAAAATTTGTTTCACAAAAATGTAAGAAAATACTTTTCTTTTACAATATGTAATCCTTTAAAAGATGTGTGAGGAGACTCATATTTTTAGTTATTGAATATCCTGTTCTATGTATATATATATTCTGTATGCATACATAGAAATAATTGACCCATGTGTACACATGTGTGTGTGCATATACACCTTTTATTTATGTATCAATCTATCTATCTTCATGGATTGTATACTCATAGTGAATATCTCCCTCTATGTTTTCATTTCTAATCTGATGTGAAAGCAATACATTTCTATTTGGTACATGCAGTTTTTAAACAGTCTTATTGCACAAGAAAACACTGCTAAGAAATGTAAAAATAACTACATATTACTCTGACTGATCAGTTAGAATAGTTCAGTTTGGGAAAAACCCAGAAAAGAAATTTGTGGTCAATAAGAGCAGTTGATTCTGTAGTTGTAATGTAATTGTGTGAACATCATAGTTGTACATTTGATCATTTAAGGGATGTTAAAATCCACTTAGAACACTTTTGTTAGATCTGATTTTCCTTCATTGGGAGAAATCTATAAGAAAATATTTGTAAATTACAATATACAACCACTTTTCTGTTTTGGTCCTATCTCGGTTTTGGGGGATAGGATATGGGTATGAAAAGAAAGGATAATTAGAGTTTGCATATTTGTTTTAATAGGACAGCAAAGATACAGAAGAACACAGATTCTGTAATGCCCTTCATAATAGGAAAAAAGTGTTAACTTCCATCTTCAGAAAGTAAAAAAAGCATAAGTTGACCTCAGCAGCTGAAGAATTTCTATAAATTCTATATCTCAGCTTTAAGACAGAAAGTTATAGCTCAAATAATAGAAGTATTCATTACTCTTTAATGATGGATGTGTTTTTTTGTTTCCTTAAAACTGAGTATCTTGCAAAATTTTTTTGGCTGAGCACCATAGTCCATAGTGCCATGTGTAGATTGGTAATAACTTAATGAATCTAAATTTTCATCTGAAAGCAAGCTGAGAAACTTGTGACTTTCTAGGCACAATATAGGCTTGGATAGACAAGAAAATCAACATAACATGTAAAAGAGTTTCTTTAGCAGTATTTCTCTGCTGCTGTTACAGAGATGGTTTATAATGGTTTCAAGGATTTAACATCTTTTGTCTCTAATGTCCCTTGTAAGCAGCCTGAATTGGGCCCAACGTGGAAACTCATCTGCTCTTTCAGTTGATTAAGAGAAATATCTTTGCTATTTTATCCACTTAATCTCAGTCACATGGCATCACAACATACCCTAATAGAAGAGATAGATCTGAATGTGCTGGCTAAGTCTGGGTGTAAATGTAGGGGGTTTCAACTAGAAGAACAGGAGGGGATATCCTGAGGTTTACTCAACAATGATCCCACATGAAAGCGTCATTCATGGATGAGTATCACAGTTAGCCTTCAGTCTGGTCACAAAATTGTCCTAAATAAGACAGAGTGGCTTTCAACTAACCATTTGAGTATAAGTTAGATACAAGATAGTAGATGAATAAAAGACAAGCATTGGTGATATGGGATAAGCATGAATTAATTGGTTTATAACACAGGAAGAAGCTGAAGATGCTATAGCTGTGGCAGGCATGACACTACTCATTCAGTGATTGTGTCTTGCTAGAAGAGTGTCTAAATGCTATTATAAATGGATTTTCAAAAGTATCATCTTTTACTGTGCTCTTTTACTGCTGTAGCATCTGCAAAGCTTGTAGCAGCAGGACAGAAACTAGTCGCTATGGTGATTAACTTTCTTGGGACTTCCTGAGACTTAAAAATTTATATTTAAACCCTGGCTCTGCTTTGTTCTAAACCAGGAGCATGAAAAATTGCAATGACAAAGTTGTAATGGTGGTTGGTGAGGCAGCAGCAAAATAAAATCCCTATCCAATACACCTACTGTGTTTAAACAATTGAGCTTTGAAGTGAGTAATGTCAGTCACAGAGGTGAGCATCCTTGCTGAGCTTTCAGCTGTCTGCAGGTCCCACTTTTGCTTCATGCTACAAAATGCAGATGAAGGATATCTATCTT
>VZTU01003053.1:10170-49750 GCA_013400835.1 Zapornia atra | reverse complement strand
AATGGTGTATCTGCATTACAGACTCTGTTTAAATTTGAGGAACACAGCCTTTTCAATCTGAAACTAAAAACTGTTGCACTAACCAAGCCTATAAAATATCCTGAGTCAGACCTCCTAGTAGAGATGAGTCAGGGGATGCAAAGTAATAATAGGAAAAGGAAAGCATAAGAGGTAATCTCAGTCTACATCAGTTTTTGTGGCACTCAAAAGGGAAATAATGGGGGGGTTTGGGGGTTAGGTGTGGTGGTTTAGTTTTTTTTTTTGTCTTTTGGTCATAAGTAAAATGCATATTTATGTCAAGAGCCTGGATTTCAAAAAGTTTTCTTGCCTTTTCTGAGCTCTATAGCCATTGTTAGTGAGGTTAAAAGTTTTCAGTGTCCAGCAGGAGCAGTGGGGAATATTCCACTTGAAGTAGTTATACAGCCTAGAGATTTTGGATGTAACAGGTGTAGGTTCAATTCCTTTCAGGATGAACAGTGGAATTCAAGTGTTCCACTTAGGAAAATTTATAGGGGGAAACAGCTTGATGGTTTTGATATCTAAATGTAAGGTTCCACGTGCTTATAGATTAGGATTTTAAACTCAAATATTTCTTAATGACATCCTTAACAGTCAGTGTAACCTAGAGGTGACCACAGTTATCTTCTTTCCTTAGGATGAGTTGAAATATTCTCCATGATACCTTGTTTGTGCCAACTGCATTGTCTGCCTGTACTGGGAGCATAGACACTAGGCTCATATGCAGAAACTTTCCATCATGATTGCCCAGATGTAGATGTTTGAAACTGAGCTGCATTCCACCCTGTTGTTTCTCTTTGTCCTCCTTCTTTACATCTTTTAAAATCCCAGGAACATCCCTGTCAGCTAAGTAGTCTGTAGACAAAAACTGATCAAACTGTTTTAACTTTTCCAGGTTTCCAGATGTGCCTACTCTCCGAGTAGGGAAGTTTCTCTACTAACTGGAATGTGAAGTTAGACAGACTACATGGTGCTCGTTTTCTAAACCTATTTGTGAGACAGTGCATAAATGGAGTAGACTGGATTCCACTCTAACAGCACAACATTCACATTCACATTTGAACAACAGGGTGTCTTTATAATTTTGTGCATCTTTAGAGCTGCTATAAAAGCTAGAAAATTATTCTAGTAGCTTTTACACAAGTTTTGCTGATTTTGTGTGTGTGTGTGTGTGTGCCAATTATTGTTCTTCTTTCTTCCTTAGGAATATATATTTAAATTTCCCTGCTGCCTTACTGTTCCCACACAATGTTTGCTTGATTGCGTACTCTTTGTGATTTCATTTGGTTTATCTCTCTAGTGTGAGGTCCTGCAAGCAATGTTAATAGACCATCCTCCCAAGAGGAATTTATGGGTAATTTTCTTTGGCACCTGAAAGATTTATGATCAAAATATTAAACATGAATAGGAAAATGAACTAAATAAATCACACCTTAATTCTACAGATGTATGCTGATCTGTGGATACAGCTCTCAAATACCCCAGTTTTCCTTCAGATTTCTGCTGACATATATACACAGTAATTTCAGCTCAAGGCTAGGTGTGAGGGATTCTTACATTCAGCTCACTATCAGCACTGACTTCTTCCACAGTTTTTGATGAGGCTTTTGGGGACAGATCCAGAAAGCTTGTGAGCTGTACCTGTCTGTATTGTTCAGACTACATTAAGAACTTCATTTCACCAAAGCAACACTTAAAGAATCATTAGTGGGCCTCAGTAGGGTAATACAAACCAACTAAATCAGCAGTCTAGACTCCATAAGTAGACGGTGGAGAGAGGTAAACCCCTTTCAGGGTCTATCAGTACTTTCTTTGGTTAAGAAACTATTTCTCTCCCTTGACTCCTCGGAGCATACACACCTTCTTCAGTGTTGCCGTATACTGAACAAGGGGCAGCTGAACAAATAGCAGCCCCACTATCAGATGAAAGCTCAGAGAGAAGCTTTTGTCTGGAACAGAAAATAACCTGATGGTTTGTGCAGGGTTTTTTGCATTTAAAATTGCAGTATAGTAAAATCACAGCTTTATTTTTATCCCTTTTACACGCAAATTGTAAAAAAATGTTGGTACATAGAACTATCAAAATAAGTGATGATTTATTCCCTAGTAATGCATTTAAAATATTATTTTTCACTTCAGGTATAATAGCAAATATGGCTGTTTCATGAAGCTTATCTCCTTATTCCTGCATTCATATATATCAAGGATTTTCTTATATCTGTCAGTCCTCTCGGACAGCTATTGGGCCTTCTTTTGCCCTGCATGCTTTCATGTGTTATCTAGGTAGGTTTCCAGTTTCATTCAGCACTTCACAGTCCTCCTATGCTGCTTGTTTTCTACTGATACACAATGGTGCCACGAAATTGTTCTTAAAAACTATTAAGACATTTTAATGCTACTAACCTTGCTTGTTGTTTCTCCTTGTACCTCTCCTCTGTTGTAGTTGACTCATATTGGTGTGCATAAACCATACTTCAAACTCTCCTACAGATAGTCTTTGTAGAGATCTCAGGGTCAGAAAGTTCAATTTTGTTTAAAATTTGGAGCCTAGACTCTGTTAAGTTCCAAGTATGCTCCTACAAATGACATTTATAGGATGCACACTAACATCTTGTTCCAAAAGGCTTGCTGCTAGTCAAGCTCTTTTAAAAGATATCTTTTAAATCCACTCTGAGGTTTATTTTAACTCTTCACAGGCCTTACCATAATTTTTAAGAAATAAAAATTTAACTCTACTTAAACTTATGAAGTGAATTAGGGGATATTTTTTGGACTAGATATTTCTTCTGAAAAGGAAAGCAAAGGCATGACTGTGTACAGTTCATGATATGAGTACTAAAATATTCTGCATTTAGGCAGTAAATTATGCCACCAAATTTTTTGTATTCAGTATTCTGCGCTGTTACTACCAACATTATAGCCAAGGAATTCAGGTTTCTGCTGTCTCTGTTATAGGCACTTCCCTGTTATCATGGATTTAGTTCATCTTAAAATGATGATCATGAATCTCAGTGGTGTTTGAGAGCTTGCAGGGGTGATTAACAAAGGCCTGTTGCTATTCTGAAGTGCACTGAAGTATGTAATTAAACTTTTTTTTTCCCCCAGATTGGAGTTGAGTTTTGAAATAAGAGTGGTTTGATTGAAAACTCAGCTTTGTGAAATGGTTGAATTCTCCCCAAGCCAAAGCCAAGTTCAAAAAACTGATGATATAGTCAAAAGAGCTTGAGCTTAAACTATTAATAGGAGGACCTCAGTGCTGACACTGCCTTTAAACTCCTCCAAGGTCCTACAATTTATGATGAATGCACATTCATTTCAGCTTGATATGCAAATATACAAATGTCTTGGCTCTGTTCATTCCCTGGGTGCACACCATGTTGATTGTGAGCAATACATCCTTAAAGTATAAAAGGCCTATGGCCTCCTTGGCTACATTAGGCAGAGCAATGCCAGAAGGTAAAGGGATATAGATTCATAGAATCATTAAGGTTGGAAGAGACCTCCAAGATCATCTAGTCCTACCATCCCCCTACCACCTTCGTACTTATAGAATCATGTCCCTAAGTACCTCATCCAACCTTTCCTTAAATGCTCCAAGGGCCAGTAATTCCACCGCCTCCCTGGGAAACCCGTTCCAATGCCTAACCACTCTTTTTGAGAAGAATTTTCTTCCAATTTCTAACCTGAACCTTCCCTGGTGCAACTTGCAATCATTCCCTCTTGTCCTATCACTAGTTATCTGAGAGAAGAGGCTGACCGCCAACTCACCACAACCTCCTTTCTGGCAGTTGAGAGCAATAAGGTCTCCTCTGAGCCTCCTCTTCTCCAGTCTAAACAGTCCCAGTTCCCTCAGCTGCTCCTCCTAAGTCTTGTGTTCCAGGCTCTTCACCAGCTTTGTTGCCCTTCTCTGACCATGCTCCAGGACCTTGATGTCTGAACACTGTATTAGAGGTGCAGCCCCACCAGAGCTGAGTACAGGGGAATGATCACCTCTCTGGTCCTGCTGACTATGCAATTCCTGATGTAAGCCAGGATGCCACTGGCCTTCTTCGCCACCTGGGCACACTGCTGGCTCATGTTTAGGTGAGGGTCAGCCAACACTCCTAGATCCCTTTCTTCTGTACAACTTTCCAGCCACCCTGCCCCAAGCCTGTAGTGTTGCCTGGGGTCATTATAACCAAAGCGCAGGACCCAGGACTAACATAATCCTCCTCAGCACTGCTGTGTCCAGTGCTGGGCTTCCAGTACAAGGAGGACATGGACACACTGTAGAGAGTTCAGCCAAGGATCACAAAAATTATTAAGGCCTGGAGAAGAATAGCCTCAGGGGGTTCTTATGTGTATAAAAAATGTCTTTGGGGATATTAAAGAAGGTGGGATAGAAATGCAATATAAGAAATTCCACCTAAACGTAAGATTTTAAAAATTTATTTATTTTTAAATGGTGTATATGGTAGAAACTTGCATAGGTTTCCCAGACATTTTGTGAAATATCCCTCCTTGAAGACATTCAAAACCAGACTGGATATGGCCTTTAGAAATTCACTCTAGATGACACAGTTCTGAGCAGGGTATTAGGCTGGATAACTTCCAGACATCCTGACAGCCTGAATGATCCCAAGATTCTGTGTGTTTGTGGATGATTCACAGACTAAAAGGAATGAAAAACAGTCATTGACTATGGTGGTTTTAATAGCTTCAGGTCTCCTCTGGTGCCAGAGAACTTCTTTATGTGACCCCTATGATAACATTGAATGCCAAGAGTTCCATCTAGCCTCAACAATTCTTTGTTACTTATGTCAGTATCTATTAAAATTATTTTTATTTAAATTTTAATTTTTCTTATCTTAGAAAGGTTTTATGAGAAATTACAGTATTTAGTCTTAAGAGGAGAAAAAAACCAGGAAACAAATTTTTCTACCATAAAAATTTGCAAAAACTTTCCTATGCAAAACTCCACATGTTATAGCAAGCCATCCATGGTGATAGGATAGAATAGACTGTTTCAGTTGTATGGCACGTATAATTATCATCTAGTCCAACCGCATGATCTATTCAGGACTTGCCATATGTTAAAACATGTTGATAAGGCAATGACGAAATGCCTCTTTAAAAATGACAGGGTAGAAGCATCAACCACCTCTCTAGGAAGCCTGTTCCAATGTTTTGCCAGCCTCTCAGTAAAGAAATGCCTCCTAATATCTAGTCTAATCCTCCCATGGTGTACCTTTGAACCTTCCCCACATGCCTTATCACTAGATATGAGAGATATTAGCACCTCCCCACTTGCCCTGCTTAGGAAGCTGTAGAGGGATGAGGTCACCCTTTAGCCTTCTTTTCTCTAAACTAGACAAACTCAAAGTCCTTAGGAACTCCTCATAGTCCTTAGCCCAATGTTTCTTCCAGCCATGGATTTGATGGGTCAACCACTTGGTTTATAAGGAATTGGCTGGAAAGTCAAACTCAAAGATGTCCTGTCAACATCTCAATTTCCAAGTGAAGACCACTGATGAGAGGTATTCCTCAGAGTTGGGTATTAGCACTGGCACTGTTTAACATCTTTTTTGGCGACAGGGACAATGGCATTGAGTGCACCTTCAGCCACTTTGATGATGACACCAAGCTGCATGGTGCGGATCACAAGCTGGAGGAAAGGGATGCCATCCAGTGGGGTCTTGACAGGTCCTGTACATGTGCACTCCCAAACACAGCTACATGCCGGGTGCAGAATAGGTTGGACAAAAAGCTCAACCAACTATATCCTGGGCTGCGTGAAAAGAAGCGTGACAAACAGATTGAGGGAGGTGATTCTCCTCCTCTACTCCACTCTTGGAGGAGTCTGGAGTACTGTGTCCAGACCTGGGTCCCCCAACATAAGAAAGAAATGGACTTGTTAGAGAGGGATCAGAGGAGGACCATGAAGATGATCAGAGGGCTGGAGCACCTCTCCTATGAAGACAGGCTGAGACAGTTGTCATTGTGAAGCCTGGAGAAGAGGATGCTCTGGGGACACACTGTAATCTCTCTCATCCCACATTTAGACAATGTATCAAGGCTTCTGGAAGGGTCAGTATTAAAAGCCTTACTAACATTCAGAAAAACTATGTCCATTGCCTTCCCTTCAGAAGATAAGATAATAATTTCACCTATGCAATAGATTGTTCGGTCCATAGTTTCCTTCATTCATGATATAAGCATCTTTTTTAGATTTCACACACTCTTTGGGTCAAGTTGCTAACATGTGTAAAATTTAAAATATTCATCTTGGGGAACCACACGGGGTTAGCAAGCAGATTTACACAACTGCTCTTCAGGACAAGAAAAAAAAAAAGACATAAATGTTGCAGTATTATCTCTGTAAATAATAACAACATGAAGGAAGAAATAAAAGACCATCAAATATTTTTTGTTGGCTGCATATATTCTCTTGGTGGAGAAGCTGATGTTAGGTCTCAGTGGTGTAGCAATCTTCCTTTAAAATGTAGAATATTCAAAAGTAATAAATCAAGTTACATTTTATTGACTGAAGTTCTTCTTAGTGACTGATTCTGCCTTGCATCTACTTACATAAAAAAAGATTATGTCAACAACATTCCCTAAAGCTATCTATCCATCCAGTTTCTGCTTTGTTCCTCCTGTTCAGGACTGATTCTAATATATGACAGAGTCAATTCCCTGATCCCTAATTTCCATTAGTGCTTAGTTTTTACTTCAAAACCGTGTAAACTCCTTTTAACCTTAATAGTACACAAAAATCAACTGTAAATAACAAGTGACACACACCTACCCCTGAATGCTTAAGAAGGAAAGATGAAATGGGCAGAAGCAGAGTCATTGCATATCATTATGTGATTTAGAACATACACTATAGTAACCAATGTTATGGTTGAAAAGAAGGTACAGAAACCATAACTTTCAGTTATGTTTCCTCAATACTTACAAAAAATACTGAATGATTAGAACATGAAAATATTATATGAATAATAATTACAGTAAGGTAAATTATGTGATTCTATAATGCTGGAATTTGATATAAAAAAAAATCCTTTCGTAAGAATTGGCCTCCAAAGCATAATCTTTCCTTTTTTATGAGTGATAGCTGTGTTTTATGTTTACAGGTCAATTCTCAGAAATATAAATGAAATGTGATCTGGTAGAGCTTTAGTAAGTCCCAATACCAGTGTCAAGTAGGATAGCTATGAGGCAGCAAATCTTATTTTAGCTGAACATCATGTCTGAAAGGTTTCAGCCTTTCCAGTTCAATCACCTTAACTTTTTGTCTTCTTTGCATTATTTTCTTTGATTGCTAATCTTGAAGAATCTGATTGTTGCATAGTTATTTATGGCTGCACTTTGTACCCTGCTCTGTTTTCTTTGCACAAGCTTATAAATTAAAGTGCTGTAACTGTCTTTTCCTGAAGAAAAGAAAGATCAGAATATTCAGCCTGAGTATGCTACCAGGTATTGATTACTTCTCTTATTTGCTAAAAGGAAAGAAGGATCAGTTCTGTAAATTTCTTCAAAGCACTACAAAAATCATCAGCAATGTTTTTTCAAGATATTATCGTGGTTCTTCACGTCACCAAACTTAGCTTTTCAGAAGTCAAGTTATTTACAATGAAAGGTAGAGTGAAAGGACTGAATGCTACCCTTACACCAATATTATGCCAGCCCCAAGGTTTGTCCTTGGCCTTTGGGCCAGGTGATGAAACTGTGCTAGACAAGGGGATTGTGTTGGCCATTACTCCAAGGCTTCTCTCTGAGGGAAATCCACTTCAGAAGAGAGCCATGGATATCAATCACACAATCTGCAATAAGTACAATTACAGCAAAACAGAGACCAGAAGTGTAACGTAAGCCTGTATAGGGCTTCTATTCTTAACAGTCTTCTGGTAGGATCCCGTCTCTTTTCACTGACCTCAAAGGGAATCTAAGAGAGGCAACTTCTGTATCTAAATATATATGACATAGTTATATCTGAGGTATTTTGCCAAGTCCATTTCCAGTCATTGTTGGGAATGGGAAAAGAAAGTACTGTTCAGCCTGCCTTGAGATGCACTAGCTCTGGCTGAGATGGAGTTAATATTCCCTGTAGCAGCACTCACAGTGCTGTGCTGTGTATTGGCAGCCAGTAAGGTGTTGAGAACACACCGGTGTTTGGGAGCAGTGCTCGCACAGCTCACATCAGCTTCTCACCAACAGGCTGGTGGTGGGCGAGATCTTGGGAGGGGACATATCCTAAACTGATTAAAGAAATATTCCATACCATATAATAACTATTCAGCAGTTAAAACTAAGAGTGACAAAGAAGATGTTGGGGTGGGGTGAGGGCATTTTTTATTTTACGTTTGTTTTCTGGATTAGCCACTGTAGATACTGAAGCGTCGCTTCCCTAGAAGTGTCTGGACATCTCCTAGTGATGTAAAGTAGAAAATATTTTTTTTTGTTTTCCTTTGCTTCTGCATGCAACCTTTTGCTTTTGCTTTATTAAACTACCTTCATCTTGACCCACAGGGTTTTTTCCATCTTATTTTCTCCACCCATGTCCTCCCAAGGAAGGCAGTGATTGAGTGGCTTTGGTGGCCACCTGCCATGCAGCCAAGGTCAACACACCACAGTCACCAGACCATCATTGCATCATTTCTTCAATTAAAACAATTCTAAGGAAAGGGAAAAGATACTGAGGAAAGCTGCAGTACAGTTTCAGGTAATCTGGGCACAAAGAGGAAACAAATAATTTGCACCCCACACCCCCTTTTTCTTTTTTGATTTTGTAATCTTTTTGACTAGGACTTTGTAATCCAAACATTGTAAAACTCAATAGACATAAATAGCTGCCTTCTGATATAATACAAAAAACACTAGCCTCATCCTTCTAAACTCTCTCCAGTTACCAGTCTATTAACACATGCTGCAATACTCATTCATTTGTGCTTCAACATCTCATGTATGACCATTAAAATAATACGATAATTTCGCTATGTGATTGTATGGGATTTTAGAAACCTAACTGCTTGCAATATTGACAATCATGAGATAAACTAAAATTTACTAAGGATTTCTAGAATTTACTTTTTTTCTCTCTTACACACTTTTTCCTTATATTCTTTCCCCTGAGAAGGATTATATTCTTACCAGAATGAATAGAAGATAACACTTAGCAAAGAGTTTTATAATGCAGCACAGCCAGTGATTTAGGACAATAGTATGAGGCAGTGTACAGGGGCCAGACTGAACAGGTGAAACCAATCTGGGAAATATCATTCAAAAAGCTCATGAATTAATAGGTAACTTTTACAGTAGGAGCAAGATCTTCCTAGAGTAGTTTTGGAAGCTATTCCACAAATTCACTATTAGGAAGATAAAATAATTTTATCTTATGTTGTTTATTAGACAACAGTAAGGCAATTTTCATCCTGCAAAGCATGAATGGCTCTGAATACACAGAAGGGGTTCAGTTCTAGCAGAAGGTAAATATCTTCACAGTTACCTAGTTTGTACCTCTTAGGATTCTTTTAAATGCATTCTGCTGTAAATGTAAATCCTACTTTTTATTTTAAAAGTTACATATTTCTAACTCTGAACTCAATAAGAGTTCCATATATGCAGCTGAAATCCAATTTATTCTTTTTTTTTTCACTTTTTCCTGTCCCATATTACTTTCTCAGATCTTTCTTCAGCTCTTCCATTTCTACTTTTGCTTAAGGAAGCAAAGATTATGTGATTGTGCTGTTTGCCCACGCACCCTTAAACTACCTTTTCATAACAAATTACCACAGAATCACAGAATCACAGAATGTATTAGGCTGGAAGGGACCTTTAAAGGTCGTCTAGTCCAAACCTCAAGATGTCCTTTCAGCACCTACAGCACTTACAAATCATAACACGCAGCCATTTGTGTTTGTCAACACCACCTCCTCCAGCCAAGGCTCTGCTTTCTAAAGGGAAGTCACAAAACCATTATAAATCACTCCTGAGTTTTCACTGGAGTGGGCAAGGCTGGGATCAGAGGCTGGGTCCTGACCAGGACTGTCTATTCTCTTTCTTCTCAAAAGTATCTCTGTCCTCCTCAGTCTGATCCCTTTTTCAGACTCTCAGAATCTCTTTCTGTATCCGTTATGTGACTGATATTTTCACTTGGGGAAACACATGGATGTTGAGTAGCATAACTTAGTTTTAAAATTAATTTATTTAAATTTCAGAGGAAAATATTTTTTTTAAAAAAGAAAAAAATGTTGGTTTATTTCTGGGTTTTGCCCTTTTAAAAATGAATCTATTTACTGAATTTAACTGGGGTAAACCACTCTGAAAATATATCCAGCTGTTTCTTTTAACTCCGTGCCTTACTGCAAATATAGAGAGCAGCCATCACTTTCCCATAAACTGTGTTTGTCAACCTTTGCTACAATTTATATGTTCGTCTGTCCTGTCTTTCATGTGACAAACAATAACTTGCATTACCATTTCATCAATAAATTCAGACTCTATGCACAGTATCACCTCATGGGACTTAGTCTGCAGGTCAGCCCAGTTTCATCAGGACACACTCCCAACTTTGTTCAGATTCTTGGAAGCCACTCAGAAACCTAGGTCCTGAACACCCGGTTCTTACACCCACAAAATAAAGCTGTAATATTGGATAAATATTGAATTTGTCAGATGGAAAGGTAGAGTTCAGAACAGTGTTTGTCCCCCTGTGCAGAAAAAGCAATATCCCAAAATATATGGTCTCACTGATGGTTTTCTTGGAGTGTTTCTACAAGGTCATGACATGACTACAGTCTAGGCTTCCCCCATGTTGCATCTGCCTTTGAGAGGAATGTCCTCCAGAAAAAGAGCAGTGTGAATCTCTCCAGGTACACACAAAACTGTATTTATATTAGTGGGCTAATTACCAGAACATTAAAGACACATGCTCAAAAACACATCAGCCCCAGAAAAAGCAAACAATCAATATCTACCCTCTACAGCATATAGGGGGACCAGAGGGAGAAACAATGGGCAATCGGAGAATCCTTGAAGGCAGAGGAAGTACACTGAAAGTTCTCTCCTTAGAAGGACTGCTGTGACAGTGGTCTTTGAAAAGCGGAATCAGAAAGCCAAAGAGGAAAGGCATACTCTGCTTTGGCCCGTGGAGAAGTCCCAGGAATTCACCGTGCTCTTATTTTTTCACAGCTTAAAGCAATTTTTCAAGGAACCCTCTCAATTTATTGTGTGCTTCCTGTTGACAAACGTCAGCCAGGCTTCCAGAGCATTGAGAACAGTCTGGATTTGCTAGCTCTAAACAAAGATCTTGTTATCTGGTTGAACTATGAAAGACCTGGGACCTCACCTCATAAGAAAACCTTGCTGTAGCATGTAGCTACTGAATGGCAGATAAGGACTTCCTCAGGTTAGTGCTGGCAGACAGCAAGGACCAGGCCACTCTGACCTTGCCCCTTAAAAGCAGGGAGAAGAAACCAAGTTCACCCAAGATTTGTCTCACCTTTCACTTGAAGAATCAGTGTTAATGTAAGACATTGCTGCTGTTCTAGTAGGAAACATCTGGTCACATTTTGCTGTGCCAAAAGGCACAGTGGGTTTTTGTTGTTATTGCTTGCTTGGATTTTTGGAGGGTTGGGTGGGGTCATTGGGGTTTTTTTTAAATTTCTATATTAATCTGCTGTTGGTAAGAATATCAGTTTAATTCTTCCAGGAGGATATTAGAATGTTCTAATTTCATTTAAGTTATCTGCACAACTCCACCCCTCCTTACATTCAATCACCATGCTAACAATAATGTTACACCCTCTTATGTTCTTCACTTCTCCCTTAACTGATTTTAATGACTTTCCCTTCTGCCCTTGAATTTACATTTTCTCACTCTGTCTGACCCCGTGTTCTTAGAAGTCCCTCTAGCTCGCTCATGAGAGCCCGTCTTCTCTTTCTTCCTTCATAGTCTAACTGCCATGGGCGAAATTTTCAGAAAGACAGGATACAGAGAAGACAATGTACACTGAGAGATAACTCTTATTTCAAGTTTTCTTTTAAAAAAAGTTTTATGCTTATTTTTTTAAAATTTCATTTATTCCTGCAGTGAACTGGTAATTCTTTAAGAATAAACAGATAAAAATGATCAGGAAAACATGCCCTGAGACACAAAAATTGTATGTCTAGCTCCTCGCTTCTTACTCTGATTTCATGCTCTTCTTTTATATTTAGGATTTTATGATAAAAATGCACTATTGTGAAAATAGGAATAGTCAGTAATGGACTGTTACCTCTTAAAGAGTGGTGGTACAGATTGATGTTTTGTCTTGGCACATGTCCGCTCTCTGGGCAGGCATTTTTGCTTGCTGTGCCACTCAATTCCATATGGTTTTAAGGCAGTAGTGACGATCACTGCTCACAGCACTGTGACTTTCAGGAACACTTTCAGGATGGTTGTCACAGTTCTTCCAAGGATCTAGTATTAACATCTGTTCTGCACAGAGACCATGGGAATTCTCCATTCCTAGTTGGAGATAATATGGCAACATGGCAGCAGAGCAAGAAATAAACAAATCCCTTAAGCATGCATAGATTTTGTGAAAAACATCTGAGAAATCTGTGAAAAACAAAATCCAGTTCTGCATAAGTCTCTACCTGTCTCATGCCACTTTTATTAATATTATCAGCTGCGTTATAATGTCCCATAGCATCTCTTTTCAGTGTGGCCTGATTATTCATGGCTGTGAAATCACTTCTGATTGGAAAATTAGTCTCCTTTCACATCTCTTTGATACACTCCTGTCAGATTTAGTGAGAGGGTTGGTCCCAGCAGAAACTTCAGCCTAGCCTGTTAGCTTCTGTAAAGACAGTCTTTTAAAACCAGTGCCTTAGCAAGTGGAGTCTTTGTTTATGATACATGCGAGTTTTCAGGACTAAGGATCAGTGATGCCTCTGTCATTATGAGTTCTATCCCAATGTCCAGAAAATTATACTCAGAAAAACAAACTGTCAGGTTTTACCAAGAAAGTGGATGTTTTTCTCCTGAACTTGCACCTTAAGTGGGTTTATCCCATAGGGCAGTTAAAAGGGAGAGAAAGCATGGGAGTAAACAGTTAAGAGAGGGAGAAAATGAGAACTACTTAAGCTGTTCTACCACCAAGAGAAATGCATGTGGAATCATGGCCTTAAACATCTTAATCATGATGGACCTTATAATACAAGTGAATGTTGCAATGAAAATGTTTTTGGCCAAAAATAGTGGAATTCATAAATTCATACAGAATTTAATTCCTTAACATTTCACACCTGTAATTTGTTCTTTAAAATGTAATAATGCCTACAAAGTCACTTTAAGCATACTGTAAGAGTTGTCAGGGCCTGGAACAGGCTACCCAGGAACGTGGCTGAGTTACCATCACTCGATTTATTTTAAAAAAGTGTAGATGAGGTACTTAGGGGTATGGTTTAGCATAGGACAAGAACAGTTGGACTTGATCTTAAAGGTCTCTTCCAACCTTGTGATTCTGTGATTCTGTGTTCCATTGGACTATAAAAAATATATCGCCTCCACTCCAAGAGCTAGTATATGGTAGAGAACAGTAGACAGACTAGAAACAATGATTTTAGTGAGACAAATGTAAAGGGCAGCTGTCAAAGGACAGTATTTGAAAACATTTTCAAGAACGCTATAGCTATCAGCACAGGTGAATTCTTTTATACACTGGTCAGACAATAAAGTTTGCATCCTCACTCTTTATTCATTCACCATGAGCAGACCTCGGTTCACAGCTAAAAAACTATTAGCAACTATGTTGCAGGGGATGAAACTATTAACATATAATAATTAAATGGATGTACAATTTATTTTTCAGTGTAGTGATAAAAAAGTACTCATATAGTCTTTGATCTTGAAAATTACATTTTAAAGTTTAAGACTCAAAATTATAAGTCAATATATTTTCATGGTGAGACACTTAAATCATTTCATCATGGTAAAATGTAGTATCATAATAACACTGTAATAGCATTTTTCATCAAATTATCCTGAAGAACTTTAAAACTGTCAATTAATTAGAACTTTTTTGCAATATCCATGATGTAAGCTTTATACCCATCTTGTACATATGTAAGCAAAATAATTGTGCATTTCAAATAACAGTCTTTTATTTTCCAAAAATGAAAAAGAGACAATGAAATATGAAACTCATAGGAAACATATACAGAGCATATTCTCATGTGAAGAGTGATGATTATCCTTATTTTCTATTACAATTGAGGTCTCCTGGCCTTTTTAATGTACCTTTCTGAAGCGCTGGAATATAGCCTTTGTGTATTTGCACTCTACAAAACACGTTGGTAGATTATTAAGTAAGCAATCTTAAAAAAAAAGAGTTGAATAATTCTTGTTGCTTCCATAGCTCAAAGGTAAGATCTTGCAACTTGCAATGAAAATGCTGAAAAGCAAAAAAACCCCTGACATGAAAAAGAAAAATGAAGGTGTACTAGAAAGCAAATGTTTATATGGACTACTAAATTAATTCTAAATAAGAAAAAGAAATGAAACTAGGGGAATTAAAGAGAAGGTCCAAGATATGTATGATGCAGAAAAACCCTACCTTGTAATATATTTTTTAATGTTAAATGAGTTTTAAATCTTACTGGTTGTCATCCTATCACATCTTTTTCTTCCTAAAGTCTCTTTAAATGATGCAAGCAAAGAGATCCATTTCAAAGCATCTTTATGATTCATTATTAAATACATTATCTCTGAGGCATACAGAAACCTGATGATGGAATATGAGAACCTGGAGGTAGCCGTGACATTAAAAATCCTCTTCACACTTCCCCACATATATGATTTCAGGATACCAAATATGATGTCTCAGATGGTGACTGTGTAGTGTACCAAATTTCATTACAAATCATGAATGAATTTACTTGGATGCAATAAAGCCGGGAATAAATAAATGCTTCTTTTACATAAAGTATAACTGAACTATGTAAGACATAGTTCTATACTTAAGAGAATTAAAAAACAAACAAACAAAAATCCCCAGAGATGAAATAAGAAAAGAACTAGAAAAAATAATGAATTTTGGATCACTACTGACTGTAATTCCCCTTTGGATCTCTGTAGAGCAACTAAATTTTCTTGCATTTTCCAAATAAAGTACAAAAAGAATTAGGCACATCTGAACGGGATACATAATATCATCAAAAGATCCAGCACTCGAAATTCCCTGATATCTCTGTTCTGTAGTAGACGTGTACTTTTAGTTTATAAACTCTCTGTATATTCACCCATGGTAGTTCTGGTTCAAAAGGAGAAGTTCATGTTATTAGCATAGCCTTAAAATACCCGGTGCTTGGAGATGCTTTCTTGGGAAATATGATGAGTAGGGGACAGAAAATAGGGATCTTGCTTTAGGGGCAAGGGATCTAAATAACAAAACATTTAAAAAAAAGGTGGTCACTATTACTGCCATCAGCATCATCTGAAGGATTTGAGCTGCTGCTTGCCTAAAGGAGAACCTCAGTGAGCATCCTGCAGGAGACCAGTGAGTGACTGTGTTCCCTGTATGAGCACTTATAAACAATAGCTTCATTTATCCCACAGGTGATCCAGGACAAGCAGGGTTGTGTCTCAGTTATGAAGTGCACATGAAGGACTATGTTCCAGCAATACACAATTCTTCAGACATAATTTAATCACTCACTGGTGCTTAGCTATGTTTTTAGGTGCTTAAACACAAGTTTACTTATGGTAACAGGATAATTGCAACATCTAGAGGCGTGCATGTGTGCTATAATGAGGGTATAAAAATCTAATTTGTCTCCTTATAAGACATCTATTGTTTTTCATCAACCTGTGTTCTACAAAAGAAAGCAGAGCCATATATTTGAGACTGAGGTTAAAAAATATACAGGGTATGTTCATCCTAAATTCCCACCTGTTACTGTATTTCATTTTCTTTCAGTAACATCAAATACTGCCCTAAAAGACAACAAAGTGGGTTCATTTCTGAGAATTTAACTGCTCAACAAGGGCAATACAAACAAAACTGGCACAAGTTAGTGTTTCATAAAGCCTCTTTGCCTACGTGTATGTCTCAAATCCCAAGAAATTTCCTTCTCCTCACAGAGCCATGCAGTGCACTTGCTGCAAAATGACAATAATTTGCTTAGCATGAATGTCTGTATCACAGACTCCAGAAATAGCCAAACGCAGTTATTCGTTCATTCACTGAGAGCTGCTGTTGCATTACTGAAGCTTTTGGCCTCAAGTAATAGTGAGAGTCAGGTTGGTTAAATCAGTATGTGACTCCAGTTACAGAAAAAAATTGCAGAAAACTTTCAAACCAAACATTTTATAAGATTTCTGTAATATGATCCTGTGCTACTCACATTCATAAAGGTATGTTTCAACCCTGATATTTAAAAATTCTGTATTTTTTCATAGTGTGTTTGAAAGCTCTCTACGATACAGCTCAGAATATGGTCAGATGTGAGCAATCTTGAAGGCATCTCTACCCCAGAAAATCCTTCATATCACAGAGGATTGCTCTGCACTGCTCCTTCCATATGCTTACTCCAAGTTTCCCTGTGAAAAATATGCAAAAGTTTTGCCTGTCTCTCTGCACCTTTAAAGCCAAGTAGAAAATAAACAAATAAAACCAGCTGTGTTTTGATCATTTTCTTATCTTCTCACTTTTTTCTCTCTTTATTTTTTTTTTAATATTGCTAGGTGATGGCCTGAAAACTAAAGCAATCTTCTTGCTCTGCTGCTTCCACCGTCACACAATTTCTTTTACTGCTAGTATTGTGTTTTGAAGAAAAAGGCTTTTAATGTTTCATTGCTAAGTTTCCAACATTAAAGGCTAAGATTCGAAAGTCTGATGTTTTTGAAGCACTCTAAACTCTGGAAAATACTCAGCTCAGCTCCTGTACACCTTTGTTTAGAGCATTCCCAAATGGATCAGGAAAAGAAATTAACATTCATTGGAAACATCGGAAATGTAGTCTTAGTCTCTCTTTTGCACCAGCTATTAGGGATGTATTACTTAAACAGTATTTTCCTTTTCCTTTGAGAAAAACAGGTGAACCTCGATCTTTTGAATTGAGTGTAACATTAACAAGGCAATGCTTACACCTTAACGAGAAAGGTAGGCAACTCAGCCAAGTAATGGTGCTAACTGTGCTGCCGCTTCGCAATGATCCCTCTCCCTCATACAAATAAGTGGAAACCAGGACTGTGGAAGAGTTAAAAACAAAGCAAAGGGTTTGCAGGCTAGTAGAATCTGAATGTGATCAATCTGTTTCAATATGCTGGAGACTCTGACCGCAAATTTTGAAGGATGAAATTAGCTGATAAATGACAAAAAAGATTAGTCTGAAATATTTACTATCCGTGGTGCTAAAAGTCATTCCATCTATATTAATTGGCACAGTCTCTTCTGTGCCAGATGGTCTATTGCAGAGAGTGAACATTACCCTCATGGATCTATCCAAATTATGTATTTGAGGTTTGGATTAAAGCATTTTACTTTTTTTACTAGTTGAGCTCTGAGAATTATGTTTGTCCTCTTAATGCTGCTATTGCATACAGGTAATGATATGTCATTAATAAATATGCATATAAAGATCTTGCTGGATTATAAGCAAAGACAGATAGAGCACTTTTTTTTTTTTTTAAATAGCCCTAAATATTTCTGTCCTATTAATGCCAGTGTTTACCTCAGTTTTCAAAAATAAATTCTGATGACCTGTTACTAAGACAGTAAACCAACTACTGGAGGTGAAAGTTACTGGTAAATGTAATAGTTTACCATCTTCCCCAGATCTAGGTATTTTGGGAAAGACCCTGGCTAAAATACTGCCTTAAGCATATTGTATTTTGTCCTAATGCTAATTCAGGAGTTTTAAGTTCCCCTCCACTGCACATTGACTGCCCGAAGGTAAGCTGCTCCAGGGCTGACCTCATCCCCACAGCAAAGTGATAAGGCCGCTCTGCTCAAACCTCTGACTGACTCCAGCCTCATCATACCATGTCACTCTTACCAAGAGCAAGTGCCCTTGGAGAAAAGTGGAAATTAATGAATTGTAAGTCAACAAAAACACATAGTAGAGAAGAAGTCTGGATGGATTACCACAAGGGCAGCTGCTACTCAGAGGGTCGAGACAACCCCAAAAGTCTAGGCTTTGAGTCAGGTGTCTGATAGCAGCCATATGGGAGTTGATAGTTAACTACCTTTTCTAACGGTCTCTTAAAAAAAAAAAAGTTGTCAGTTTACTTGCTATTATATAGCCAAAAGCTTCCAACACAGACTTTATTAATCACAACAGAAGAACACAGCACAGAATGTGTGAGATAAGGAGATCAAGGGCTGGAAGCTCTGAGCAGCTTAAAGAATGTGATAAAAGGTGGGATCATCTGTTATACATACATACATTCAAAGGATATACTAGGGAGTATAAAAGGAGATAGTCACATTGGAAGTGATGAGAAACTGAAAAGAGGGAGGGAAGTGGATGGGAAACAAGAGAGCAGGATCCCTCCTGCCAAAGGAACTGCAGAGAGCAAACCAAGAAGTTAAGTGCAAAGTGAAAACAAAATAAATGCGGTTCGCACAAGCAAAGTGAAAGAAGGATGATGGGAAAACAGAGTAGGAAGAGATCTGAGCATACACAGAATGAGAAAGGGAGGGGAGGTTTAAGGCTGAAGTGGAAATAAGTGAAGGATTGGCAAAGATGTTTGTGCTTGGTGCTTTTTGCTCACAATCATTATTCTCTGGTTTAGAACAATATGACAGAAGACCAAAGTCATGAGACAAATCGCCTATCAAGAACTGCCCTTTGGAAGGCATATCAAATTCTGATGACTAGACCTTGACCAGTGCCCTCACTTTACTAGGTGAAGAGACTGTGGAGAGATTCAGTATTCTCCAGTCCATTTTTATCTACAATTAATCAATTAGAGTTTGGAGATGCTAACAAAGCTTGCAGTAAAAGATTTTCTCTATTCTTTCTTCAGACACACCCATGTTAACTATTTGGGGAGTGGGAGGGGTGGTAGGCTCATTGTGAATATTTAAATGAAGGAGTCATTGAATGGCTACAACTTGCTGCTTTCTTTCCTGGCTTATGCTTCCCTCAAAATGTTCATCCGCTGCAGTAAGTGACTGTGGCTGGAAGGAGGTCAGCAAAGGCAAGAAATGTGAATGAACATTAACTGCTTGCTAAACAAAGTGATGATTCATGAATAAAAAACAGGCATGATTTTAAAGGTCACTAGACCCAGTTAAACTGCATGTCTAACTCTTGTGTATCTGGCACACACAATATGCAGAACTGCCATAGGGCAATTTCTTGGGTATTCATCAGCATGAATAATTCTGGTCTCATTTAGCACATAGCCATACAAAATTGCATAAAGAAAATGAGGTATAGTCTCAGATCCATAGTCAGTGGTTTTATTACGCAACTTCCACCTCTTACAGAAATTCTGGCACTCTCTATACCTTTGACCCTCTTAGGAGATATGAACTATTTCTAGAACCAAGCTCTGGAAAAAATCACCTTTGCAGCCTGGGGCATAAGGAAGGCTTTCTTTTCTGGCAAAGGCATAGGTTTGTAATTTTACAGGATGCACTCATAAGTCACTTTTGGATGGCTTTCAGCCTGGTGAATTAAGATGATTTTAGCATTTTATTCAGTAATGCTTTGTTATTTTAATTGAGATATTAGTTTCTTTTTCTTTTTTTTTTCTTTATTGCTGCTTTTATCTGTGACACTTAGAATGCCAAGACAGATCGCCTCAAGAAAAATAAAAGACATTATTATGTTCTGTCTCTTTCCAGCATTTGTGCTTTCAACACATAATAAATATTCAGATGTGTTTGCTGTCATTAGAATGGGAAGACTGTCACTGAGAAAAGGAAGACCTATCTAATAACAGCAGGGCCAAGCTTCCTTTAACATTATGGAGCTAAGCAACCCCATACATCATCAGGGTCTTTAACAAAGGCCTGACAACCTGGGATGGGGTGTTTTTGTGTGTGTGCTATTGGGATCCTTCCTTCGGATCCTTCCCAGAACTCTTGAGCATGATATGGGGAATATTACCTGTCAAGAGGCCATATACACCCTCTGGAAATAAACCTTGGGGTTTGCATATCTAAAATGGTTGGGGGCAACCAAGGTCATGTCCATGATAGAATGGTTATTAGCACTCCACTTCCCATGTGATGGTAAGATTTTACAATTCCTCCTCTTCCTTAAGTAAAGAATGATAAGACACTCTTACAGTGAGCTCAGAAAAAATTCTAGAGGGCTTTCAAACCATGAGGGCCTATTATTACTTGCTTTAGTTCTGTTGTTTGGGGAGGCAATGTGGGCCACAGACATTCCAGAATCTAGCATTATTTTGCTGGTTTACTAGATGACTAATTTCCTCTATCACTAGTGTCATCTGTAAAATGCAGATTTTGGTAATACAAACTGCTCCTTGAAAAAAATATGTTGAAGTGGTTTGCAAAGAAAATTACATATCAAACTATGTTAGAAATTTCTACAGCTCAAAAATTATGCAGATACTTTCCAAATCAAACACTGAGTGGTACTGTCTTTGCTAAAATTCGTAGTCATGTTAAAATTATTTTTTCCTTAATCCATGTACATATTTTGAAAATCAATTACAATTTCAAGAAATGAAATATTTTAAAATGTTAACATAGTTTCTTAGTAACTACATACCATGCAATTATAATTCTTGAAAAATCTTTAATACTTCATGATCAGTGCCATATTGTCTTTTCTTCTTCATTAACAAGATATAGTTCATATCTTTCTTTTGTCTTCTGATTGCCACTACTAGTTCAGGAAAGAAAGCAGGTCAAAGTAATAGATATGACTTTATTGTGCATACAGCTTAATTCAACATCAAGCTCATCAAAAGCAAGGTTGTAAATTAAAAAAAAAACCCAAGGTCTAAATATAGTACAAATTTTGCTCCATGATTTCACTGATCTAAAAAGGAATAAAATTATATATCTTTAGAAAAAAAAACAACCCCCCCCTATTTTTCACACTCTGATTCTTTTATCTTCTCTTCCCCTCTTCACCTGGAAGATTTCCTTTAAGGATACAAGATACTCTACTGCATATATTTATCTCCCTGAAGAGAGTCTGAAGAAAAAAATATGTGACAGATGTTAGTCACATTGCTTAATGTGCTCCTGGAACACATTCAGAAAATATGGTGATGAACATGATATAAATAATCTATATAAAAGAGAATCCTGAAACTTTTCCTCTGAGAAAATGTTCATTAATTTCAATTAGACTTTTACCTAGGTAATGATTAATATAGGGTGATTCCCAGATTATAGATACTTTTAGTCTGTTTTTTAATAAATATATTATCATTGTTACGTTATTCCTAAACTTTGTTCCCAAAAGCTATCTCCTTATTTTCTTTTTAAATAGTGAATTTAGTTTATTAAGCAAAATGTTCACAATAAATGACAACATTAGAGGTAATAAAAGCCCTGGAAGTGATACCACTCAACAGCCAAATTAATAGGCGAACTCCTTACTATCCATTTGTACTATCTGTGGGCCAGGATGTGGTTAGCACAGTGGAATTGCTGTACAACGACAGACCCAAAGGGCCATCCAGCTGAGGATTGTCTCTCTGCTCAGTCCAGAGAAACAGTGGAAGATAGGTTGAGCAACAAAACTGTTCTCTCTCTGCTCCTGAGTTTAATGACCTATTTTGTCTTTCTCCTAATTTGTGACCCTCACTAGGGTCCTAGCTCACCCTGTATCCTTCAGTTTTGTCCTATTTGGAAATAAGTCCACATCTTTAACAATTTTCAGTTGTTTTAATCGTTTTGCTAATGATTCGTAATTCTGCTATATTTTTCTTTACCTGAAAAGACAATGCGACAGGTGACAAAAGTGCAGTTTTGAAGATGATCCATGATTTATTCAACTGAGCATTATGGTGTTCTCTCTTTTGTTATATTATTTTCCTAACAGTTACTAACATTTGATTTGCTATATTTTTTGTGTGCTGTTGAGCAAGAGACTGACATTTTTGTGGAACTAACACTCATTATCTCAAGATCTTTCTTCTGAGTGATAGTGCTTAGCTCAGAGCTCATAATTTTGTATGTGAATTTGTGTGTTTTTTTCCCATGTGCATCAGTTTACATTTTTCTGCACTGCATTTCATCTGCCATTTTATTTCCCAATCAGTCTCATAAGTTTCTGCAGCAATTCTTCACAGTCAGTCTGCATTTTTTCCTATTCTGAATAATTTAGTATTACCACCAAACTTTCCCAACTCCCTACAAAAAAGCCTTTTCCAGGACTTTCATTAAGATCTTGAAAAGCACAAGTCCCACGTCAGCCCCCTGTAAAATTCCATTGTGGCCTCTCTGCTTGACAAGGATTAGTTTTTTACTCCTTTTCTCTGCTTGCTACCTCTTAATACTTATATCCATGGAAGGTTCCACAGCTCTTAAATGAGCTGTGACTGCTCATTTTCTCTAAAAGGCTTGAGAAATGGCCGTTGTAAAAAGTCTTTTGGAAATACAGGTAGACTACATCAACTAAATCATCTTTATTTTCATGTTTGATAATTTTGTAAAAAAAATTCCAAAACATCTATGTCACAGAATCTTCCTCTACAGAAGGCATGCTGTTCTTTCCAAGTAACTAATCCAGGTCTTTACTATGTGTATATATATATATATACATAGGTCTTTACTATGTATATATATGTATATATAATTTTTTTCTACTAGTTTATCTAATATGGAAGGCAGGCTTAGAGAATCTAGCTACCCGGATCTCCCCAGAAAGCTTCTGATATACCATCTGCTGTGGCTATGGTGACATGCTGAAAGACTTCAAAGAATGTAGAGGAAATTCTGGCTACTTTTTAAAAGGGAGACTCGGGCATTTGCCTCCCAAAGGTGAAATTTGAATGCTTATAGATAGATACAAAATAATAACTAACAATGTTTTGATCAGTATGCAAATTGCAAAAGATTATTGATACCATGACATCTTGATTCTGAACTGTTTTTTTAAAGAAAGTGGCCATGACTACTTACTTTGTGCTACACCCACATCCCATATGCTCTCTACTTACGGCACTTAATACACAAGCCAAAGCACACCTATAGGATTTATAGTTAATGTTTTATAGATTCTGTGATTATTAAGGCCATGAAACAGGTATATGGAAACATTATTAAGATGAAATAATCTCTGAAGAAGTATTGGAGCAGGACTTCAAGGTTGAATGTCTGCAGTCTTAAACATCTAAGCAGCTGGACAGAGCTTTCACTCTGTCATTTAAAACCATGAGCTATTTTAAATATTTCTCCAACATCATTTGGCTTCAGGGTGGAAGAGGAAAACCTGTTCTCCATTCTATTCCAGAATTTTCATTTACTGTGTCTAGTTCTGAGCTCTCCAGTTCAAGAAAGTCAAGGAACTACTGGAAAGAGTCCAGCAGATGCCTACAAAAATGATGAGAGAACTGGAGCATCTCTTATATGAAGAAAGGCTGAGAGAGCTGGGTCTATTTAGACTGGGGAATACTGAGAGGATCTCATCAATACTTATAAATATGGTGTCAAATGTATGTGTCAAAAGGATCAGACTCTTTTCAGTGTTTCCCAGTAACAGGACAGGGGGAAATGGACACAAACTGGAACACAGGAAGTTCCACCTGAGTATGAAAAAAACTCTGTGAGTGACAGAGCACAGGAACAGGCTGCCCAGAGAAGCTGTGTAGTCTTCTCTGGAGATATTCAAATCCAGCCTGGATGAGATCCTTCGCAACATGCTGTAGGTGATCCTGTTTTATCAGGGGGTTGGACTCGATGATATCCAGAGGTCCCTTCCAACCTGCACAATTCTGTGATTAAGACACTATAATCAGATCATGATAGACCACCTATTTTCACTTAGAAGGCACAGTCTGAATGCTAAATTTAATGTAATTCTTCAGAAACATCTGGTTTTCCACTGCTCGCAGTGAAAATAGATGTATGAAACAGAAATTTCCCATTCATATATATTTTTCTTTTTGTAAGAATTCCTGTTGAGTGTGCTGACATCTTGTGGCTGGATATTTGAAATGTGTCATGTGTGCCTTGAGGTGAGGTAATTACTGCATGGCATGCTGGGATCTTCAGCTTTTCTTGGAGACTTAAGTCAAATGCCCCATGTTGAGGAACATCTTGAATTTGCCAACATTACTTTGACTCTTCTTCTTCTTCCTGGGTTGAAAAGATTTTTTCACCTCAAGCTTCATATTTTTGGGGGCAAAATGAGCAGACTCATGTACATTTATTTCCTTTAAGTCACGTGGTCATTAAATCTCTGTGTCGGAGACACAGGTTAAAACTGTGAATGTGATAGTAATTGCAAGTTTACTGGCAAATATTTATCAGAGTGAACTCAGCTTTTAATGGTTCTTGACTTCCTTTTGTGGCCAGATGTTAGCAGAAGGAGGGAATGTTGCTCTGTTTTTGCCCCTACAAACAGGATGGAGGGCTCCACTCCTATTCTTTCTAAAAAAGGACTCTTTCTAAAAAACAAAATCAACTGCAAACTGTTCTTGTCTCATCCTATTGCAACAGAGATACTTCTGTCATTGGTGTGTTCTGTCTGCTCTTTTTTATTTTGTACATTCCGCCTCTTTTGTGTTTATAGTGTCCTTTCCAGTCTTCTCATCTTTTAAGCGTCTTCTTTATCTAATTTTTTTTTAACCCTTGTTCAAAATTTTTCAGCAGAAATTTTGTTGTGCCCATCTGCAGCACAGCAGCAGACACCACAACAAAAAAAATTTCCAGCTTTGATACCTTCATTCTGCTGTGAGTGAAAAGGTGATGAGCAGACCCTGCACACTTAGTAGCTCAAGAGAGCCTAATAAAGCTTCTCAGGGGTACTGTGAAGATCATTTCCGTATTGAAGATGAAGCCAGCAGACAGATGAAGCCAGCAGACAGGAGGGCTGCAGGTGTCTACAATGGAGAAACTTACATCAGGTAAAGCAGAACTAGCAGCTCTTTTGGGGTTAATAACATGCTTCTGAGGACAAAGGGAGAGGTTCTTTGGGTAGCTGCTGCCTCAGGCATAAGAACTGGCAACCACTGTGCTCAGTGTGAGAGTTAGACACAGTAAGAGAGGCTCTATGTATACAATCTGTCTCCCTCTGTTTATGTTCATGATTCATCTGTGCCTACATACTCTTATGAACAGTATGCTGCACTATGTTATTAAACACGAAACTGTGTACATAGCTTCTGGGATTTGTATATATGTCTCATAAGGAGAAAAGAAGGGTTTCAGTGAAATCCTGTCCATATGGCAGGTCAGCATGCATTAGTCTCCATTTTTCTGATGTGCCTGTTCTAAAGAACTGTTCAGAGAATTCATCTAGCCAGCACTACAGGAAAATTCCAAGCAGGAAAGGATATATACACATATGTTTCATAAAGATTTGATGAAGTTTTCAAAAAGGTGGTATATCAGAACTAGAAGAAAAGCAATATGATCAAAGTTTGCTATAAGTTCAGCATATTCTTAGTAGAAACGGAAAACTTACAGATATCAACTCATAAAGGATATTTGTTATGGATAACGGAAATGAAAGAGAATTTAGTGGCCTGAAAATGTTAATCTTTTTAGACAATAATGAATTATTATGACTATAAAGAAAAATATTAATGCCTTCAGGAGATTTTCCAACACAAATCTAGTAGCTACAATGTCAAAAGTTGTTTATGAGATCAACACAGGAATGAAAAGATGGGCCTTGGAAAATGGACAGATGCAAGGAAAATTTTTATAACTCTTGAGACACTAAACCTGGGTGCTTTTATTACAGACTGATTGTATTATTAGGAACTAGCCTATCTAAAAAGAAGATACAGTAAAATGAGAGGCAGCTAGAAAGCCCAGTCCAGATCAGTTCCCTTGTTCCCTCCAGTAAATACTACCCTTGTATTTCCTGGATTTTATCTTTAAGGAAAAAATTGAAAGTAAAACATTTATTTTATTTTTTAATATCTGTATGGCTGTCAGGAGATTTATGATCTGTATGATCACAAATAAACATTAACCTCATTTCAAGGATTTTCCCAAGATCCATAAATAAACTAAATCCCTTTAATGATTTTAAAAGACATTCATGTGGAAATACAGTCACCTAGACGTTGCAGAAGCCTTTGTGTTGGGAAAATTAACTGTAAGAGCACAGAAACTATAGTTCTGAAAGTAGATTTGTAGGCTCATCTGCTTAACTGCTATATTAAAACCTTTTATCAGATCTTTATAGACTTTATTATCAATTAAAATTATGCTTTATTTGTAACTCACAAAGTCTAAGAAAAGAAAAATATGTATCTTTCCCTTTCCTTGCCAATATTTCCTTGAGTATTTTTCATTTTATTTCATAAACTCTTTAAGCATTGTGCATTTATTTTAAAACACATCATATATGCTATTAATATTCACTTCAATGATTTAAAAAGTTTTTGTGGAAGTCATCAATCTAGAAAGAATAGTGGTTGAAAATTCCAGCACAATTTCAAGAACCCCATAGTACTCTAAATAGCTACTCAGGCCACGCATGCTGGAGTGAAAGTAGTCACAGCAATCCCAGTTATGTCATTCCTGGTGATCTTTTCCTTATTGTGTTCCTATAGCACTGACAAAAGAAAGTTTTATGAATATTTTTCTGCTGTTTTAGGACAACACCATTTAAGGAAACTCTGGTTCTTCCTATGTTTAGAAAACTCACAAATGTACTACCTTTGTTCAAACAGAGAGTTTTGGCCATGCTATTGAGAATATACATTTTTATTCTTTGAATAAAATCCTAACATGTTTCATCTTCCACAAAATGTCAGTAGCTTTTGTTCTGTTCTATCTGTGATGGCTTCTGGTGTCATCAAAGCCAAAGTTTCAAGGCGAATGTGCCTGTGTTTTTTGCATCTAGTGAGTCCCTGGTAAAATCAAAATATTTAAAAACCCTCAAAGAACATGTGCATTTACAGCCCAGAAGACAAATTGCATCCTGGTTTGCATCAGAAGTGTGGCCAGCAGATTCTCCACACCTTATCTGTTCTGGTGAGACCCCACCTGGAATATTGTGTCCAGCTCTGAAGCCCATGACACAAGAAGGGCATGGTCCTCTTGGAGTGGGTTCTGAGGAGGGCCACAAGGATGGTCAGAGGGATGGAGCACCTCTCCTGTGAAGAGAATTGGGATTGTTCTGTCTGCAGAAGAGAAGGCCCAGGGGAGACCTTATAAGTGGCCTTTCAGTTCCTGAAAGGGACATAAAGGGCAGCTGGTGAAGGACTGTAGTGATAGGATGATGGGCATTTGTATTATACTAGACATGGGTAGGTTCGGATTAGACATTAGAAAGAAGTCTTTCACTATGAGGGTGGTGAAACACTGGAGCAGGTTGCCCAGAGAGGTGGTGGAGGCCTCATCCCTGGAGACATTCAAGGTCAGGCTTGATGAAACTCTGAGAAACCTATCTAGTTAAAGGGGAAGTTGAATTAGATGACCTTTAAAGGTCCCTTCCAACCTAACACATTCTATGATTCTAGCGTATTTTCTTTAGATAAAAGGCAAAAATTTAGTTGTACAAATAAAGAAGACTCAAGTGAGGAAAATTTGCTGGCAGACATATTTTATGCATTATCCTTGCTTTTCCCTACTCTGTCATCTTCTGAGTAAAAACAATATGTCTCAGACCCTAGGTATCTTTCAGCAAAGATGTCTTCTGAAGGCTTTTTCCTACCTGGTCTCCACTGTACTTGTGTAATGTCCTTGCATGGGTTTAAACATCTTACTTGTGACTATAAGTATCTGTCTCAGCCATAACCCACTGTACATGAGATCTTTTGCCCCAAGTATGCCCAGTAACTCCTTCAAAGAAAAGTCTCCCTTCTCTTCCAGAAGACTCATTGTACCCAGTCGCTTTATTAAGGGAACATAAACGTGATTCCAAATGCACAATACAGCAGATGCCACCTGGCACTAACACAAAAAAGAGTAGAAGATACATTTCTTTGCTGGTTAGCAGCCACAAAACAAAGCAGGATGAAAGTAGTATCCAGGAAGTCTTTGAGCACATGGTGTATGTTGGCATGTGTGCCAATAGAAGGCTCTTTGGAACCATCTTGTCTTTCATAAGCACTCTAAGCATCCCTTGCACTCTGGGCAGTCTGCTCAGTGTCAGTGCAACCTGACTTACTAAGAACACTAGTGAGACATGCTAAAAGAAATCAGTTTCCAAGCACAAGGCATTTCTTTAGAGGTGCTATTTTCAAACCTTCACAGCTCAGCCAAATCAAACCCAATTTTCCCTGCAGCACTTGAATGCACTGCTTCTCAATAAGGAGTAAGTATGTGCCAATTTCTAATTTTCTAGGTTCAGCTGATTCATCAGTACATTTCTTCAGCAAGTAGTCATAAGGCAGTTTATAGCAGAAGTCAATTTTAGTGTTCTTCTGTTCCAGAGTACTGAAAAGTATAAATCCAAACACTGGAGAAAAATAAACAAATTGCAGGTTTAGACTAGGCTTGGAAAATTTTAATCTCTAAGGCAAACATTTCAGGAGATCATGAATGGGGAAAAAAAAGTATTTTAGAAGGCAATATTTAGGAATCTACTGTTAGATTATGAGCTGTAATAAACATTCATTAGTCTGAAAACCAAGAACTTCAAACTATCTTTTCTTGGCACTCTAAAATGTATTGAAGTGTCGATAATCATGAAATTGGAAGTATCTTTCTGACTAAAGTGTTTACAAAGGATTCATTTCAGTAATTCTACAAATACAAAGCAATTGCTTATGAATCTGAATTCATAACCCCAGAGTTGTTAGTCATAAACATTACACCATAGTGGTACTTCAAAGTGATTTGTTTGTCTGCCTAACGGTACATTCAATAATTAAGACTGAGAGACAAAGTAGGAAGTTCCTGATGAAAAAATGTCCTCAGATTTGTCCCTCGGTATGACATGGATCAAATACCTTTCCTTTGGAAAATAAGATGTGGTGGATTGGCCATGGCCAGCTGGCAGAGACCAATTCAGATGCTTTCGCAGTCCTTCTCAACCAGGATGGGGGAGAAAATAAAATGGAAAAGCTCATGGGTCAAGATCAAAACAAGGAAATCACTTACCAGTTATCATCATGGGTGTGACTTGGGTAAAATTAATTTACTTTATTAGAAATTAAAATGAATTAGGATAGTGATAAGCAAAGATAAATTAAAACACCTTTCCCCTCATCCTTTTTCCCAGGCTCAACTTCACTCCTTCATTCTCAACTCCACTACCTTCACCTTATCCCCCTGAATAGCAAAGGGTGGATGGGGAATGGAGGATTGTGGTCAGCCCGTGCCAGTTCTTTCCTGTTCTCTTTCCTTCTCAAACTTTTCACCTGCTCCAGCATGGGATCTTTCCAGATGTTTCAGTCCTTCAGGGTAAACCTATTCCATTGTGTGTCCTTCCCAGGCCACAGTTCCTGTCAGGAGAACCTGCTCCAGCATTGGCTTTAAACAAGCTGCAGCTTCCTTCAGGGCACAGACATCTGCTTTGCTGTGGTTCTCAACAGAGACTACAGAGAATATCTACTTCATCATGATCTTTTCTGCTGGCTGCAGAGGAATATCCGGTCTGGTGCATGAACACCTCCTTCCCCTTCAGCTCCTTCTTGAGCTAGGTTTTTGCAGGGCTGATTCTTACACCTTTTTTCTCCACACTGACATGTATCATTTTATCCTTCTTAAATACCTTTTCACAGAGGCACCACCATCATTGCTGATGGGTTCAGTTGTGTACTACACTGGGTACACAGGAGCTGATTGGAACTGACTGTTTCAATGTGTGTAGCTCCTGACCTCTTCTCAGAGGCCACCTTTGCAGTCTTCCCACTGCCAAAACCTTTCCACAGCCACCAATCTAAAGAAACAAAAGCAGCAGCATGTCTCATTGGAAAACTGGGCTTCAGCACTGAAAGCCATGGACAAGAGAAGTCCCTGTCCAGCTTCTGGACCCTTTACCCTTCTGAGTAACCTTAAGTTCATGTGCAATCGAATCTCCTAGCACACAAATTCCTCAGTCTTGAAGGAATATGAGGTGGTCAGATACTATGACAAGTACTATATAGACAAAGTGAGCAGAAAAATGAGATAAATCCATCCTGGTAAAGTGCATACTAGGAATATTAGATAAGAAAATATTTCCTTTATTCTATGAACTCTTATTTTCAGACTTTCCTGGAAACATCAGCTATTTTTTACAGTGCATATTTCCCATCTTATTGGTGACTACAGGTAGGACAGATATGTGTTCTGAATTTGTTTTATGACCACCTTTCATGTAAGACTGCTCAGAATTAATATTGAAAATTCTAGGGTTTTTTTTTTTCTCAAACATAGAGTCTTGACATGAATTTAGATCTGCTTAGAGAAATATCCCTCTCCCAATTTCTTGCTTCAGTTCCTTCCATGTTCTCCAAATATTGAGAAGGTAGTGAAGGTGCAGAGGGAGATTAGAAGAGTTATCTGACCCTTGCCTTCCTCTCCTTTCCCTTTTAACTATTATTGGAAGAAGGGAAAGTTATTTTCTGAAAACAATCATGAAATTATATTCTATTTGTGCTTGGAATGAAAATCTTACCTGCATATCTGATAGTATCAGTAATGTCGTACCTTGAAAGGTTTCTTTTTCTCTTCACAAAATTCTGGAGGTCCTTACTTAGGAGACTTTTTTGTCCTGTCTTTAGGAGATGACTTTGAAAAGAGTCATTCATTGGTCTCCATGCCAAACTTCTGAGAGTCTAAGGAAGCCATCCTTTCAGTGGAAGAGTCTTTTTTTACCAAAGAAATTGCAAAGAGGTTTCTGGGTATGTATGAGTATATTTTAAGGAAAACAAAAGCTATTCTGTAATTTACTTTGGGACAATGAGGGATGGAAGTAGGTCTGTATCCATATATAGGAGACAAAAAACAATATCTCATTCCGTTTGAGTCTGCAGTGAAGTAGAAATAACTTCACAGAATGACAACTGAATTGCATCCACTGGATGCAAGTAACTAACTGGTGTCAGAAAGATCTAAGAATGTTTCAAGAAAGCTAAGGAGGTGCATGTAATCAGCCTACAAGATGGACTTTTGTCTTCTTGCTATGCATGTCATCACTGGCCTTATGTATGTTCTGTCTGGGAATAGAAATTTCTTCCTTCTTGTTGCTATAAAAATGATGTTGGAACTCTGCTCTCTCCTGAGTTTCAGGAAATTATAATGAACTCTTTCTGCTTGCTCTGAGGGACTCATATTTGAAGCAAATGACAAGAGAGCTTTGAAAGCTGTCCCCAACTCAGTACTATTGATATCTGGCCTGGTACCAATGAAGGCAGTCTTTCTGTGACTGGATCAACTACCTTGGCATGGGTTTTTGTCTTTGTGCCAGCTGGGAGCCACATTTCACTGTGCCTTGCACTTCATCTACACACTGGCAGAAACCAGATTTCCCTACAGGCTGCTTAACCATCTTGGCATGGCTCTTGTCCAAATGCTGACTGGGAGCAGGTTCCTCTGTGGCCTTCTCAATTCTCTCGGCATGAACATTGCTCAGGAACCAACTGAGAGCTCAGTTCCTGAAGCCTGCTGTTTCCATCTGCTAATTCTGAGTGGCAACAAAAAGAGTGGGGCTATCCTTCAAACCACCTCATGGTTTGTTGGTTTGTTTTTTTTAGTTCTTCGCAAGTTTCTCAGGGAAAAAACCCAATGACTTGGAGGTAAAGAAACACTAGGTGAGACATCCTGTGAAATCTCTGTTCTAAAAAGAAATTAGTAGTTCCGCCTCTGTGTGCCTGGATCAGTTCCACCTGGATAATCAGGGTATAGCTGGATGCAATTAATGCACCAAGAAATGAAGGACTGGCCTGTGGGATGCTTTACTTCATCCACTTAGTACAGAAAATCCACAGTGATTTCTTTGATATGCTTCTTATGTACAGGTGAGTTCTAGGGTCCTGCTTTTCAGTTCTGAACTCTGCATCTTTTTCCTGTAATCCTTTTTGCAGTTGCTGACTTGTTTGCCTGACTTTCCGATTGTCTACTCCTTTTCTTGGCCGTCAGTTGAATAACACTCATAAATTCTTTATTATTTTGCAGATTTATTTTTCCAGGCTAGTAGAAACTATTTCCTTTTTTTTTTTTTAGTTCACTGTAAATAGGTTTGTCTGGTTTTAATCATCCTTAAGTGTTAAGTGCAAAAGTCCCTGTCTTACAATGCATTTCCATGAAAGGGATATTGTCTGAATATGTAGAAATCTGGAAATCTCTTCCTGACAAATGGCCTGAAGTCTAGATGCAGAGTGAAGATCTATCTCTATCTGTATGAGGGTGGAGAATGTTTATCTCCTCCAAACTGAGACAAGATAAGGCTGAGAGCATTCTCTCCTTCCGCAGCTTAATGCAGCAACATATCTCTAGTTCTGCTAATCCCAAATGATGAAAAATCCTGAGTCAGACTTGAGAAATCGTGACACTTCTAAAAACATATGACTATTAAGCATATATAAAAGCTGCAAATCTCAAATGTCCTTGGCATTTGGCAGAGGGAGAAGTGTTGGGGGAGGAAGAAATGTAAAGCGAATGCTTATTAATGGGAATTATTTAGGAGAGCAAGTAGCTTTATAACCTCTTTACTGGAGATGCTAGTAGGCAGATGTGAACATTAATACCCCTCCTTTGATAAATGTCTTCCTATTTTTCTTAACTTCCTTACTTGTATTTATGGTGACTTTGAGTAAGCACTTTGAAAATATCTGAAGAGAAAAAGGAAGACATTAGAAATCTTTAAGCCCTAAAAAGTTTATGTCTTTACCCATTGCTTAGATTGTATTGTAGGAATATACTACTCCGTCTATTACTCATTTTGGACTCAAATAACTTGCTAATAACTTTAGGTGAATGCATAAAAACTTGTGCTAAAAACATGATATGAATGACTGTCATCTGTAGGCAGATAGTCACTTCCAAATATATTTAGAGTCTCTGGGCCCAAAGTTGAGGCCCAAAAGTTGAGTTCCTGACTCCATCTGTAGACTTACAATTTGTGTGCTGCTGTTTTAAAAAACTCTTTGGGCAATAAACTGCAGTAAAAAGATTTGCTGTTAGAGGGGACATAACTGGTGGTATGTCAGTTACAGAGGGAGACAGTTTTGTACAGTCATAGAATCACAGAATGGTTGAGTTTGGCAGGGACCTCTGGGTTCCTTCTCAGGCAGAGACATTTAGAGACAGTTGCACAGACTGTGTTTAGACTTTTTTTTTTAATATCCCCAAGGATGGAGACTCCACAACCTCTGGACAACCTGTGCTTTTAACCACAACTTCATATAAAATATAGTTGAAAAAAAAAAAATCTATCCTTGGTACTTCACCAGTTTATCTGATTTGTAAAAATGTAGTTTTAATCTTTTTTAAACAAAATTTTAAAAAATTAAAATGCAGCAATTTTGAAATATGATTATAAAACCAAAATTACTAAAGACATTTTAAAAATTTGGATTATTTGGATCCATGATCTACGTGAGTTATCTAATATTCATGCAATAGGAAAAAGTTAATTCCGTAAAATGTAGATTTTGCTCTGAAGAACAGCACATGAATATGCTCCTTCTTACTCCAAATATTTATATTCTTGAAGTATATCTTGCATGCTTGGTGTATATCTTCCAAAATTGCTACTTACTACTGCCAGGGCTGTAAAACTAACACCACTCTATAAGAATTGACTGATTTTTTTCCTCACTGGTGTTCACGCAATGCTGGCAGAATTGTTAATATTCTACTTAGTATTTCAGGGCATGTAATTTGTTGTTGATGTGCATTAGTGGCAGCCCACAGAAAGGAAGAGCATTTCCATTGTGTAACTCAAAATGCAATTTGATGACCATGGGCCTTCAAAAATGTAAATGAAAGCAGCAATCAGTTTGAAGAACCTCTGTTACTGGCAGGGGTGCACAACTGAGAAAGAATTAAGTTTTGCTTTCAAAATCCAATTTGGCTTTACAGGGTTGAAATAAAGAAGGAAAAAATATTTTTGTTGTTATTCTGATCTAATTTGCCTTGAGAATTGCAACATAAAAACATTTCCTTTATCACAACACTGTTCTACAATAAACTAGCATTGACCTTGATGGATTTCCATAGAAGAATACATTTGAAAATGTCATTGTTGTAGGGTTGAAAACTGATTTTCTTAATTTCTTTTACCGAACGGTTTATTTAACTACAAGTACAGAGGCTAGATTCCTTGTGGACACAGTTAGGAACCCCGATAAAGCTAAAATACTCCTCAAAAGAAACCTAAACCCCAAAACAGAGCTGAACAGAAAAAAACCCAACCAAACAAACAAAAGAAAACAAAACCCAAACAACCAAACCAAACAAACCAAACAAAAAAACCCCAACCAACCAACTAAAAGCCAGTCAGTTCCCAGGCTGTGTTACTGAACATTTCTTTCAGGGCTTCAAGAACAGCACTTGGATGAAATACATCCGTTTATTTCTCTCCTACCGTGCTGCTTTGGTGCACCTGTCTTCCAATTCCCTACATGTCAGCCTCATCAGAATGTGGGTTTATGAATATGACTACTAAAACAGGACAAAACACTTAGTCCTAGTTTTAATGGATTCCTTCCAGGCATATTTTCATAAGTTTTCTAAAATACTAAATTTCATCGTAGTTCTGATAAATTCTGAAGTCATGGTGGTTTTGAAGTGTAAAGGTTTGTGTAAAGGCATTCAATATGGACTATAAAAACTGGCAAAGGTGGTAGTTAGATGAAAAAAATAGATGACATTATCCTAAAATCAGATTTGAAAAAGCTAAAAACAGCTTCCAACTTCTGGGATAGCTGTATTCTGGAATAAATATATTCAGTATTTAAGTACACTACATACAGTGTACACTGGAAACAGGAGTACACTGAAAACAAGAGTACACTGAAAACAAATAAAAGTAATGCTGTTTAGCTGTCATTAACAATTGATAATGTTAATTTTGAAAGTGCTCGGCTGTCATGGCAGCACTGGCATACTTCACACTGTATCAACCGAAAGAAATGTAGAATTATTTTCTTTTTAAAAATCCATAGCAAAACAGAAAAAAAGGCTAAAAAACTAATTCCTGGATAAGATACAGAGGCTTCCTCTATGTGTTTTGACAGAGCATCTTTCTGCAGACTTGTAGAGATCATTCCCACCAACGAGGAGAGGTCTGAAGCCCTTTTCCCACCAGTAAGGAGGGGGCTGCAACATGCAATGTCTGGAGGAGGCAGGAGAGACGAACAGGAGACCAGAAGGCATAGAGGGTGCAGCCAGCAGATTTTAAGTACGAACTGCATGTCTATTTTTCAGAACCTTGCCAAAATAGAATGAGAATTGGGTATTACAGAAGACAAAAAAACCCATCTTCCTACACAAGGCTGCACTGGAAACAATTTGACTGGAACAGCCCTTGAAGTCATAGCCGTTGCCAAACTGCCTATGGCAGACTGCCTTCCTCCAGCATGTCCTACCCCTTTCCCTGGGACCGTCTCCCACAAACCTGCTGCTGTGCCGAGCGTGGTAGCTGGATCTCTCCCTCTCCTTTCCCCCAGCCTCCCTGAGCTCCCATCTTGACACAGGAGCAGGACACCGGGTTGAAGTTCTTGCACCTTGGATGAAGCTGCTTGTGGCTGGGCTACCAGGAGATACAATTACAACACAGAGTTATGAAAAACGCAGGGGTAAGGACCTCAAATCTTTTTTGAGATGTACTGCTGAGGTACTTTTGATGCAGTATGTGCCATGTGCAGTTAAAAATACTCTTTACACATCATCAGAGACAACTTAGATCTGCGTAATTTTCTTTCTTTGATTAATAAGGGTTTGTTTTTTTTCAAGGGGAAAAAAAAAAAAAAAAAGTCCTGCAATTATTGTTTTATTTCTCAGTGGTAATTGCACTGGTTTTAACCCCTCAGTAATCTGACTGGTTGAAACGACTTTCTTTTAGTCTCTTTTGTTTTGTTAAAGTATTAACATTTGAAGATTTAGGGAACCTGGGAGACAGATAATTTCCCTAACTTCTAGTGCTGGGATGGACCACACTAAAACTGATTTCTCTTTATGCTGTTATAAATCAAACAGAAACTGCAATTTATTATTAATTTTTTAATCTTTTTAAAACACTTGAGTGCCAGCCATCTAAGACTAGTGAGCAGCAACTNATTTAAGTGTGAATTATTTACTCTTGGAAAATGATGGTTCTGGTCAGTACTAGGGGTGAAGCTGTGCTGTGTGCAAGATGAAATGGTTACTGCAACAGTGTTAGAAAGTTACAGGTCAGAGCCTGATGCAGCCTCAAGATTTCATTTTATGAATCTGTACTGCAGTCGGACCAAGGTATAGTGGTACTGTAAACAGAGGTCTCAGTAGTTGATGTATGAGTATAAATTTGAAAAAACTTATTTGTAGAAAGATGCTTGGCAAATTAGTACTACATCCTTATGCATTTACAATAATTTGTGGAGTTAACATATCCTATTATTTTCCTTGTTTATTCAAGAAAAGCAATTGACTAATAAATTCTAATGTGAAATAATTTTGTTTCAAATAAGTAAAGAAAGCATTATGAACACACATTAGCACCACTAATGCAATTTTAAACTGTTTTCTTAAAAATATCTGCTGTGAAATTTCAGAGGCCCCTTTTTCTGCATTTCAGTTGAGATAGCTAGCTTGCCTTTGTCGTAATGGGGATGGGAAGTAGTTGGCTGAAAGGATAAGCATTCAGTACCCTGCTCTGGAAGATGCTATTATTTAAAGTAAAGTAGGTAATGTTCCCTGGGGTTTTTTACATATCACTTTCTACTAGCCCACCACTGGTTTTGTGGTTCTGGACCACAAATCTTGAAGAAGTTGCCTCTGGAAGAAATCTGAGTGAGAGTATGGTAGAGGAGATCAGGTGTAGCTGCATAATTGTGCTGCTTAGTTGTGTTGGCTTGGTTTTAGGTCTTTCGTNTGTTTATTCCATTTTCCAATCCAACAACACCTAAAGAAAAAGGAAGCAGTGCATTTATAACTATACAAAAAGATGGTACTAGGAACCCTTGAATTTTTAGATTGAATGTCTCTTTCCAGTATCAGTGTTTTACAGGATGTTAAAAGGTATTTTTGTTGCTAATGGAAATAAATATTGGATTATAGAAGTTGTAAGATACAGCTTTTATAAAAAAGATCACAGTCAAGACAAATGTGTTTTATTTAATTTGTTTTTTCATACCTTCTTACAAAATTATATCATGAACTACATATAGACATCTGATGCAAGAAAATAAATGCGTAATTTTTTTCTAGGAAGGAACCTGTCCCCTTTAATATTTCTACCACCTTTTAGCAATACAATCTTATACCTAGAGATTTTCAATTAATAGAGATTAATTAGATATTTTTAGCATTTTTTGCTGGTTCATGGTAGTTTTTAAAGGATTTATTCACTACTTTTCTGAGTGAGTATAAAACTTTAATGAAGACTCATCTGCCTCTAATCTCTATTTTACTTAGTAGTAGAGAAAAAACGTAATTGGAACTATTAAAAAAAAAGTTGAGTGTGAATAGAAAAGACCTCCTGTGGAATGCCTGTGCCAAGAAACTGGTTTTGTGTCAGTAAAATGTTTAAAATCCCATTAGGCCTCAAGCTCTTAAATGAGATTTAAGTTTTGCGAAGACCTTTCCAGGTGCTCAGGAGGGGGTGATTTCCAAATCATATAGCTAGTGTCAGACTAAGTTCTTAAGGACTGATTTTTCACACAGGCTGCTAGGAGTGTCTTCAATGACATTCAGCAAATATTTTTTAAGCAGATCCTTCAGATTCAGATCTAGCAATAAACTTTTTATACATGCTCCTCAGTGCCCAATGGGAATTTTTTTCAAGGTTGGAGTCTTTGGCAAAGTTATTTGAATTCTTTTAAATTATATACATTAGGAAGTAACTTGAAAACCTTACTACTTAAAGTGAATGCTGTCATTTTTTATCTTAAATAATGACATATGATGTTCACAGTTATTTTGCAGCTTGTATTATATTAAAGCTGTGAACTGTTCTTCACAAAGCCACATTTCATTCTAATATAAGGCTCCCACTGTGTGCAGAATTGTTTGTTCACACTCTATTTATTTCCATAGTAATTGCAATAAACTAATTTTACTGTCAGAACAGCCCAAGGTAGCCAGAGCTGTGCCCTATGGAATAAAATTTCCCAATCTAAAGGGGTAAGACCAGATTTTATAAAGATTCTAAATAAATCTAGATCAAACCTAGATCTAGTCCCTTCCAAGTTAAAACAGGCATTTTTAATTTGAATTAAGATTTTAAAAAGATAATCCGTGACTACTGCTATTACATTTACATGCATATTTTTAGACTGAAAATCAGTACCGATTTCAGTGTATCTATCTTCACCGAGATGGTTAGTTTGCTAAGGATGATATTTGAGTGATATTCAGAGTTGACATTTAGAGGTTTTTTTTAAAAATAATTATATGTTATTTTTATTAAGGAAAAAAAAAAGCCAAAGGAAACATTATGATAGGCCTTGCTTTATCATGGATTATTCCTTATAATCATGTGAAGACTTTAACTGAAGCATAATTGAAGTAGGCCCCATGGAAGTTGAAACCAACTGATGTACACAGAAATGTGCTGACAGCATTGGAGGTTGGTGTAAGATGAACTGTACTATAAAATTATGAGATTAAAGAAGGAAGAGTTTTGCTGAGTAGTTGAGATATTTGCCAGTGATACAGATGGAATATAGACATACAGATCAGGAAATCTAATATTTAATGATATTAACATATACATTACAAAAAACCTGCTCAGAAACCTTCTAAGATGTGCATTGGTATAGAGAAGCCGGCACAGCATTGTGCTAAAAAGCTTGATATTGGTACAGATGTTTCAACATTTTGTCTATTGGGAGATTAATTTGTGTGGGTCATGCTATGCAGACAAACAACTTAGCCCACTATTTGTCATTAAACCAAGTCCATTTCTTTTATTTTTTATGTTGTATTGAAAAAAATCGTGTTGGAGTCCCCAGCCAGTGGATACACTGTTCCCAAGACCTATGAAATTTGCCGTACTTATGGAAAGAAGGTCTTAAGCAGCAGATAGGATACAATGTTCAACATTTACCTTAGTGATGTGTATAAATTATTTTAACAAATTAAATAAAGGAAATTAATATGAAGAAATGTATCATAATTCCAAGTGCACGTGAAAGATGAGAAAAAATCTAAAATCAGTGAAAAATTAAAAAAAAGATACCTACCGAGATGCAGAACATGCAAAAAATTTCAAAGTTTGAGAAACAAACCCACATGGTTTAAAACTTCTTTTTTATTTTAGAGGGTATTTCTAAAAGAAATTATTTTAATCTAATAATTTTAAAACATTATTTACTATTTAATACATTTATTATATAAAT
>VZTU01003052.1:17462-28994 GCA_013400835.1 Zapornia atra | reverse complement strand
AGAGTTGTCAGAGCCTGGCCCAGGCTGCCCAGGGAGGGGGCTGAGTCACCTTCCCTGGATGTGTTTAAAGAAAGGGCAGATGAGGTGCTCAGGGATGTGGTTTAGCTCAGGATGGGAATGGTTGGACTGGATGATCTGAAAGGGCTTTTCCAACCTGGTGACTGATTCTGTGACTCAACAGGGCCACAGGCCACCTAGAAATGGCATTAAAAACATGCCTAGCAAAGGGATGACTTGAGCTACAGGGGGGCAGGGAGAGGCACAAAAGGACCCTTGCAAGGCCCCGTTGGGCCCTTTGTGTTACCCCAGTCTGTGCAACACCATTTCTGCTCTGCCCAACCCCTGACCCCCAGCACCTCCCAGGCAGACCTCACCTGCCAGGGGTCCCAGCCAGTAAACCTGGACGTAGTCCCAGAAGCTGCTCCCTGAGCAGTGGAAGGTGGCGGCAACGGCCAGGGCCGGGTTGAAGAAGGCGCCAGTGAACGGCCCAGCTGCATGAGGAGACAAGCACGGCCATCAGTCTCACTTGCATCCTTTGGAAGGCCAATGGAGAGCTGGAGCAGGAGACATGTGAGCCCTCCTGCCTGCCCAGAGCATCTCCATGGCCCAGCTCCAGCAGCTGCGTCTCTCAGGCTGCGGAACAGCAGCAAGGGGGGGTGGGGGGAAATCCCACCTCATCGCCTCAGGAATCATAGAATCATAGAATCACAGACTGGCATGGGTTGGAAGGGACCCCAAGGATCACAGAGCTCCAACCCCCCTGCCACAGGCAGGGACACCAACCTCCAGGCCTGGAGCTACACAAGGTTGCCCAGGGCCCCATCCAACCTGGCCTTGAACACCCCCAGGAACGGGGCACCCACCCCCTCTCTGGGCAGCCTGTTCCAGCCCCTCACCACTCTCTCTGGAAAAAACTTCCCCCTAATATCTAATTTAAACCTTCCTTCCTTCAGCTTTAATCCATCCCCCTTGTCCTGCCAGTGTCTATCCTCTTAAAAAGTTGAATCCCCTCCTGTTTCTCTGCTCCCTTCAGGGACTGGCAGGCTGCAATGAGGTCCCCCCACAGCCTTCTCTTCTCCAGGCTGAACCTAATCTAAACCCTCCTTTAGCTTTAGTCCATTCCCCCTAGTCCTGCCTGGGACTGGGGGGGGGGACCCAGGGGGACCCAGGGGGAAGTTCAGGGACAATGCTCCCAGTCTGGGGCTCCTCAGGGGGCTGAGGTGTTTCACCTGCTGCCCAGACACCCTAAACTGCTGTGGCCATCCCCAAATAAGTCCAAACTAAACGGCTGGGTGATCCTTTTCTCTCAGGTCCTAGAAGATGAGAGAGGGCTGTTCCTCCCCCCCACACACGTTGAGCACTGCTCTAAGGGGCATAGGAAAAGGCACGTGCTGCTCACCTGCATAGGTCAGGGCAGTGACAGTCATTGCCAGGGCAGGGACACGGTACATGGGGTGACTCTGGTGCACCTTGTGAAGGACGAGGTGGAACAGGAAGGAGCAGGTGCCCTCCACCAAGGCGGCGTGGCGCAGAGGCATGCGGATGGAGGAGCTGCACTCCGATGCTATCAGGTTCTGGATGAGGTGGAAATGGGTCAGCTCCCAGGACCAGTACAGCTTAGTGACCTCCCAGCCCAGTCCAGTCCCCACGGCCTGGGCCAGCAGCTTGGCAGCAGTTGCCCCAAGGTTGGACTGGAGGAGCAGGAACTCCTGGAGGGAAACGGTTGGGTTGGCGGATGCTCCATCCAAAGAGACCCCGTGAGCCACGAAGAGGAGGAAGAGCAGGGTCAGGACCACATCTAGGCCAAAGCCACCACCCCACGGGCCGATCTCCACCAGCATCCTCAGCTCAAGGCAGCTTGTGCACAACTGGAACGAGCCAGCAAGTTCTCTGGCAAGGCAGCTGTATACTCCTGGGGACAGAAACCTCTTGGAAATCCACCTGAGCCCCTGGCACAGCCCAACAACCAGGAAAAAAAAGGCAATGGAGACGTTGAGGCCAGCCATAGTGAAGGCTGTGCTGGCTGGCATGGACTGGAAGCAGCAGGGAAAGCTTCTCCTGTGTATAAAGCCTGTAAGCCAACGTGGCACAGCCCCACAGGCCTGGGAACCACCACACCTGCTGCCTTCTCCTCCACAGCACGGGCTCACTCACAGCCCAGTCAGACAAGCTGTCCTCCACTGAGCCCCCAACCCCCAGCATTGACACCCAAGAGCCTGCAGCAGCTCCCTGGAGTTGCTCAGGTCTTTGAGATGGAGCAAATCCCCTCATGTTATTTCTACTTGGCACCATAAAACACAACCTCTCCCCTAGTCCCACAGCCTAGGACACAAGGGGATGCTTGGAAAGCCAGGAACCACGCAAGGAGTTCACTGAGGGCAGCTGCTCCAAGCCCCAGCAAAGTCCATCAGCAGGCAGTTTGGAAGTCATAGAATCATAGACTGGGCTGGGTTGGGAGGGACCCCAAGGATCCCAGAGCTCCAACCCCCCTGCCACAGGCAGGGACACCAACCTCCAGGCCTGGAGCTACACAAGGTTGCCCAGGGCCCCAGCCAACCTGGCCTTGAACACCCCCAGGGATGGGGCACCCACCCCCTCTCTGGGCAGCCTGTTCCAGCCCCTCACCACTCTCTCTGGAAAAAACTTCCCCCTAATATCTAATCTAACCCTTCCCTCCTCCAGCTTCCCTCCCTCCCCCTTGTCCTGCCAGTCTCTGCCCTTTAACAAGCTGATTCCCCTCCTGTGTCTCTGCTCCCTTCAGGGACTGGCAGGCTGCAGTGAGGTCCCCCCACAGCCTTCTCTTCTCCAGGCTGACCCAGCCCAGCTCCCTCAGCCTCTCTTTGTAGGGCAGCTGCTCCAGCCCTCTGAGCATCCTCGTGGCTCCTCTGACCCCTCTCCAACAGCCCCACATCTCTCTTGTGTTGGGCCCCAGCTCTGGACACAGGACTCCAGCTGGGGCCTCCCAGGGCAGAGCAGAGAGGGACAATCCCCTCCCTGTCCCTGCTGCCACCCCTCTGCTGATGGAGCCCAGGATCCCATTGGCCTTGCCAGCTGCCAGAGCCACTGCTGGCTCATGGGGAGTTCCTCACCCACCACAATCCCCAGGTCCTTCTCACAGGGCTGCTCTCCAGGAGCTCTTCTCCCAGGCTGGATCTGTGGCTGGGATTCTTCCAGCCCCAGTGCAGCCCCTGACCCTTGGCAGTGTTGAACCTCATTAGGTTCCCCTGTCCCATCTTTCCAGCCTGTCCAGATCCCTCTGGATGGCTCCTTTCCTTCTAGGGTGTCACCCACCCCACTCAGCTTGGTGTCCCCCCCACACTTGCTGAGGGTGCCCTCAATCCCATCCCCCATGTCACTGATAAAGCTGTTAAAGACACCGGGCCCCAGACAGACCCCTGGGGGACCCCGCTTGTCCCAGCCTCCCCCTGGACACAGACCCATTACCCACCCCCCTTTGGCTACGGGCTGGCAACCAGTTTCTTATCCACTGGATGGTCCCACCCATCAACTCCACATCCCTCCAGTTTAGAGCTAAGGATGTGGTGGGGGCTGTGTCTGAGGCCTTGCACAAGTCCAGGTAGGTCCCCTGGGCTGTTGCAATAACCAGGCTGGTACATGAAGGCAGCCCCAGGGGGCTGGAAGATGTTCCCCTCCTGCAGACACTGGTGGGAAGAGAGGAACAGGAAAAGGCATCACCACCCTCCTCACCCAAACTGAGCCCAGCCAGAGCAGCTGCAGTCCCTGTTCCTGCCTGTTGGGTGTTTACTGCCTGGAGAAAAACAAACACAAATCCTTACTGAGGCTGGAGCTCAGAGGAGGGGGAAAAAGGCTCCTGGAAGAACCTGCTTCCTGCACACATCTGGAGAGCAGAATTCAGCTGAGCTCAGCAGTTTCACCCACCCCTCTCACATGAGTGATGGCTCTGTGTTTTAAAACCAACCTTCAGAGCAGACATGGGGAAAGCACAGCTGCACACTTGCAGGGGTATCAGCACCTCCAGCCACACCAAGAGCCCTGAAGCCCAGCACTTCTCTGTGACAAGGCTCCTTGGAGTGAGAATCCTGTTTCCAGCCACCCTGGGTTTATCTGGAGCATTGCTGGCACAGTCTGAGTAACTGCAGTCAACTCACTCCACCTGTAGCACAAGCCCTGTTGCCCCCAGCCTCATTGTCTTGAAGAAGTGTTGGAAATACCTGGTGTGTGGCATAAACAGGTCAAAAAAGAGATGGGGCTGCTTGGGGTTGCAGTCTAGGGCAGGTGCATGCAAGGGATGAGCAAGGTCACACAGGGCAGAGCAGCATTTATCAAGCAAGGACCAGCTGAACTTCCCCTCTGCCCTGGAAATTCAAAGCAGAATCACTTAAATGCAGAGTTAGAGAACAGGAGTTTAAATGCATAAAGGGTCAATGATATCTAAAGACAAAGATACCACAGTGAATTAACCTGAAGAGACAGAGCTCTGTGCAAAACAACATCCTGATGTCTGGTTGAAAAGGCTTCTGAAGATGAGCAGTTGCTTCATTTCCCTTTGGCAGTGGAATGAGCAAAGCTTGTACAACAGGCAAGAGAGGGGAAGGGATGATTGCCCAACACTGCACAGGAAACACACCACATGAGGAGTTCTTGATGGTCACAACCAAGACAGAAACTTCATCTGGCTTTCAGCTGGTCTCAACCCCAATGGAAACTCATCCAGACTCCTCTTCTTCAGCTAGGCTGGCACATCAACACACCTCAGAGTCTGCTTCTTGGTAGGTTTGGGGAAAGACATGAGTGAGTCTCTACAGCCTACTGAGGAGTGCCTTTGACCCCATTCCAAGGCCAAGGGGAGCTGTGGGCACCCAGCATCCTCACCCCATGGATCCCATCCCAGGTCAGAGGGGAGCTGTGGACACCCAGCATCCTCACCCCATCACTCCCATCCCAAGGGAGAGGGGAGCTGTGGACACCCAGCATCCTCACCCCATCACTCCCATCCCAAGGGAGAGGGGAGCTGTCGGCACCCAGCATCCTCACCCCACTGATCCCATCCCAAGGGAGAGGGGAGCTGTGGACACCCAGCATCCTCACCCCATCACTCCCATCCCAAGGGAGAGGGGAGCTGTGGGCACCCAGCATCCTCACCCCATGGATCCCATCCCAAGGGAGAGGGGAGCTGTGGACACCCAGCATCCTCACCCCACGGATCCCATCCCAAGGGAGAGGGGAGCTGTGGACACCCAGCATCCTCACCCCATGGATCCCATCCCAAGGGAGAGGGGAGCTGTGGGCACCCAGCACCCTCACCCTGTTGGGCTCTGCCTTTCCAATGCCCATCAGCCAGGATGGTGCAGAACCAAGGGCCACACCTTCCAAGCAGGCACTGGGACAGCTCCTTCCCTGTGCCAAGATGCTTTTACTTGGGCTACTGGTCAGCACCCACAGTGCAATGAGGCAGTGTTGTTCCAAACAGTTCCAGGCCCACCATCACCTTGCCACAACTGCCTTTCCCTGGCCCATCAGTCCCACCCCAGAGCTGCCAAAGGGCTGCCTTAGGTGAAGGGATGGTGGCAGGTGTGACTCTGATGAACCAAGATGCCCTTTCCTTTGCTCCCTTTGCAAGAGCAGCAAGGGATCTCTCTTCCACAGTGGGTGAAGTTCAGAGCTGCTCTCCACCAGCCAACAACCCAGCCTGGTTTTGGGGGGGGTGGGGGGGAGGCATAGCTGCCTGCCAGCAGCACCAGGCAGCAAGGACAGCTTGTGGTTAGCAGGTCAGCACAGACACTGGGGAGTTGTTATCAAATTTTCCAAGAGACAGGCTAGGATAGCATCAAATGACATCCATCAGAATAGAAAGCATCTCTAAGAACCTTAATTACAAACAAATAGAGTCATAGAATCCCAGACTGGTCTGGGTTGGAAGGGACCCCAAGGGTCACAGAGCTCCAACCCCCCTGCCACAGGCAGGGCCACCAACCTCCAGGCCTGGAGCTACACAAGGTTGCCCGGGGCCCCAGCCAACCTGGCCTTGAACACCCCCAGGGATGGGGCACCCACCCCCTCTCTGGGCAGCCTGTTCCAGCCCCTCACCACTCTCTCTGTTAAAATCTTCCCCCTAATATCTAATCTAACCCTTCCTTCCTTTGGCTTTAATCCATCCCCCTTGAATACATCCTGTTAATCTCATTAAGACATCTCAGTTTGGGCTCTTTCCAGCTACTCTTGTCTTGGAAGGTGTAAAACTCATGATGGGGAAAAGGGGGGGTGGGGAGGGGGGGGAAACCATTCAGATGTTTTTTAAAAGTTTATTTCTAGCCCTGAAAGAACAGTTATTAACAAAGGTCAACAAATACAGTAGTTAATATTGCAGTAACAATTAAATAACATAATGGGATTAAATTACACAAAAGGCAACATTAAAACCTGAAGAGGGTTTAAAAAAAATAAACAGAAAGCTTGCACCTACTTCCATTTCCACTGAGAGGGTGAGGGACAGAGGGGAGAACCAGGCCAGAGACAGTCACTGACTCAACTCCAGCTGGAGAGACCCCTAACAACCTCCTTCCTCCCTGCCCAGCCCAGCCACCTTCCTGACACAGCCTCTCCCCCCAGCTCCAGCCATGCACTTCACCCCTCCCTGAGCCACGGTGGGGAAGAAGGTTACAATAATTAGTCTCATTAACACCTAAGGAGGGTCGAAGCCCACGTTGCCAAGGAGAAAATCCCAGGAGTCAGAGAGGCTCCCTGCACTCAGCCTGGCTCCACACCCCAAACTCCCTCACTACTGCCCCTCAGGCTTCAGACAGGCAAGTCACAGGCATCCCTGATTAAAAGCAGACTCAGGATCCCTGGGAAGCAGGAATCCCAGGGATCCTGACCCAGTCCTTCCCTTACCACCAGCTGCTCCCACAGGGGCTGGCTTCTGCCTGCCCTAAGGATGGAGCAGAGGTGCAACCACCCTGCAGTGAGTCTTCCTGACTCTCACCTGCTGCCTTCAGGGAAAAGCCAGGGCTGCCTCTCTCCACCCAGCAGGCACATCCATATGGCCCCAGGGCTGCCTCTCTGCATCCAGCAGGCACATCCATATGGCCCCAGGGCTGCCTCTCTGCATCCAGCAGGCACATCCATATGGCCCCAGGGCTGCCTCTCTGCATCCAGCAGGCACATCCACATGGCACCAGGGCTGCCTCTCTCCATCCAGCAGGCACATCCATATGGCCCCAGGGCTGCCTCTCTCCATCCAGCAGGCACATCCATCTAGCACCAGGGCTGCCTCTCTGGCCCCAGGGCTGCCTCTCTCCATCCAGCAGGCACATCCATATGGCACCAGGGCTGCCTCTCTGGCCCCAGGGCTGCCTCTCTGGCCCCAGGGCTGCCTCTCTCCACCCAGCAGGCACATCCATACGGCCCCAGGGCTGCCTCTCTGGCCCCAGGGCTGCCTCTCTCCATCCAGCAGGCACATCCACCTGGCACCCTTAGAAAGGTGATGCCTGACCCACTAGGTCACAAAAGCACAGTGACCCCCTCCTGGCTCCCCTCTCCTGCCAGCTCCCAGCTCCCACCCCCATTTCTGGCAGTGGGAGGTGAGAGACTTCACACCACATAATGATGACATCACCACATAATGATGACATCACCATATAATGATATCACCACATAATGAGGACATCACCATATAATGAGGACATCACCATATAATGATGACATCACCATATAATGATGACATCACCTTATAATGACATCACCATATAATGATGACATCACCTTATAATGATGACATAACCTTATAATGACATCACCATATAATGATGACATCACCATATAATGATGACATAACCTTATAATGACATCACCTTATAATGATGACATAACCTTATGATGATGATATCACCATATAATGATGATATCACCTTATAATGATGACATCACCATATAATGATGACATAACCTTATAATGACATCACCTTATAATGATGACATAACCTTATGATGATGATATCACCATATAATGATGATATCACCTTATAATGATGACATCACCACGTGGGGAAGGGAAGAGAGACACAGATGCTTCTCCATCTCAGAGCTAAACACCAGCACATGGTCACCCAGATACTTTTGGGGAAACTTGGGGGTTAGGCCAAGTTTTGTGTGCTAAGGAGGCTGAAAGTTTGCAAATCATCCCCTGAAGCAGACTAAACTGGGCAAACTTTGTAAGGCATGTTTTGAAACCATTCTCCTTCCTCAATAAAAGTCAACTAATAAGTTAAAATGACTTCTGATTTCTTGGGGTTTTTCTACTTTATAAGAAACAAACCCAAAATTGATCCCAAGTTACCTCACTGTCTAGATTGGGCCATCAACCAGAACAAAGACAAGAAAGAGAGTAAAGCTCCCAGTTTAACTCTGGCACAAGGAGTTTCACCAAGTCCACTGCCAGCAATGGACAAAGAGGGAATGGTTCTTCCAACAGGGTTTAGTTTGGTGTTGTCCCAGCCAAGCTTCCTAGCTCCTTCCTTTCATCTGGGAGCCAGGAGTGCTGGAACTGGGGGTTTATTGTCCCCTGGGACAGGGTTTCCAGCTTCCATGGCTTGCAAGACATTTTGCCTGGGCAACGTAGCTAGGGTTTACTTGCCTGGAATGGCAAGGCCCAGCTGTCCTCATACTGGGAGCCAGAGGGCTGGTTTCCTTGGAAGGAGTGGTTAATTCACCCAACCACCCTGACCCAACAGCAAGGCACAGCACCTAGGGGGGGGTACCAGGCTATTTTGGGGGGAGGCAGCAAGGCACAGCACCTGGAGGGGGGGGTACCAGGCTATTTTGGGGGGAGGCAGCAAGGCACAGCACCTGGAGGGGGGGGTACCAGGCCATTTTGGGGGGAGGCAGTGTGTCACAAGAGGTGTCACAAGACCCTAGCCCTGCTTGCCCCCTCCATCCCTACCACAAACAAGCCTCTGCTGCTCTGGCCCACCACTCTCTCAGCTGGCAGTTGGTTTGGTCATACCTTGGCTACTGGTCCCCAGAACCTAGTTACCTCTGTTGTTACCCCAGTACTACCATTAGCTGGAGAGGAACTTCCAGCTTCTACCAGCAATGCTTGTAAAAGTGTGCAAGAAAGTGTTTCTTCAGGGCCCTCTCCATCCCAGTCCTGCCCCACTGGGAAGGCAATGAAAATCCCTCTCCACCCCAGTCCTGCCCCACTGGGAAGGCAATGAAAATCCCTCTCCATCCCAGCCCTGCCCCACTGGGAAGGCAAAGAAAATCCCTCTCCACCCCAGTCCTGCCCCACTGGGAAGGCAAAGAAAATCCCTCTCCATCCCCAGTCCTGCCCCACTGGGAAGGCAGTGAAAATCCCTCTCCATCCCAGTCCTGCCCCACTGGGAAGGCAATGAAAATCCCTCTCCATCCCCAGTCCTGCCCCACTGGGAAGGCAGTGAAAATCCCTCTCCATCCCAGTCCTGCCCCACTGGGAAGGCAATGAAAATCCCTCTCCACCCCAGTCCTGCCCCACTGGGAAGGCAATACAAATCCTGCTGAAGCAATGGTTGTTCTTGCAGAGAATCATTTGGCACATGTTAACTCCAGTTGGCTCTTTGCTGGGGAAGGTGGAATGCACCACACTGCAGTGCTAGAAGCAGCCAGAGCACAGGCTCTTCTGTGCTGGCCCCTGGAAACACCCCAAAAGCCCAACTGCTCAGAGGGAGGCACTTGTTCTTGCACTGAATGGTTTCAGCCATCCTAAGCTGGTACAATGTCTTGAGTGAGGAAGGATTGGTGTGACACATCACAGCTCCTCAGCCTCAAAGTGGCCAAACAAACACATGTGACACATCTGATGGGCAGGGTTCTCCCTTCCTCCAAGCTTTCCTCTTCTGGGAACTGCATTTTGGCATTTCCAAGTGTCCATCATTTTCTGCTTGGCTCAGGTTTTACCACAAAACTCCTGTGTCTTCAGGGTCCTCAGAGCTGCCTGTTTGTCCTTCCCACCTCATTAGTACAAATGGGAGCATGTACAAAACTGGAAGAAAAAAAAGAGCTCTAACACTTAAAATTCTGACAACTCCATAGGCTGATGCAGCATTTTCTTGGGGAAAGGGGGAAATTACAACATATACAAAAATGTATTTGATACAAAGAAATGAAAAGAGTCAAAGGCACCAGCGTTAACTTTCCAAAGCCCAAGTCACAGCCCATAATAAGACATGGTTTTGAACCACCAAGCACATCATCCCTTCCAACTTCTGGCCAGCAAAACTAATCAGGAAAGGAAAAGAGCAGACAGGAAGACAGCTGGAATCTTTTTCTTGCCCCTGATTATTTGATCAGAAATCAAACAGCTGAGCCCCACCTACATGAACCATAAACCAACAGCCAAAGGCTGCAATGGGCATCAAGGGGCCACATCTTGGATGAAAAGTCCACAGAGCACAGGCATGACAACAGGTGAATGTTCCTCTTCTCTCTGAATCTCTTCCCCTCCTCTCCATGTTCAGCTCAAACAGCAAAACACATCTCAATAGCATTTCTTAAGTAGCCAAGGTTGACAACTGCACAGTGCAGCAACAGCTAATCTGCAGAAGAAGTGAGGGGCAAGATGTACCTTCACATGTGTCACACTTGCCATGATGTCCCTGCTGCCACCCCTCTGCTGATGGAGCCCAGGATCCCATTGGCCTTGCCAGCTGCCAGAGCCACTGCTGGCTCATGGGGAGTTCCTCACCCACCACAATCCCCAGGTCCTTCTCACAGGGCTGCTCTCCAGGAGCTCTTCTCCCAGGCTGGATCTCTGGCTGGGATTCTTCCAGCCCCAGTGCAGCCCCTGACCCTTGGCAGTGCTGAACCTCATTAGGTTCCCCCTGTCCCATCTTTCCAGCCTGTCCATATCCCTCTGGATGGCTCCTTTCCTTCTAGGGTGTCAACCTCCTTCTGTTGTGTACAGACCCTTTGTGTGAGCAGGTAGAGCACCAGCTCTGGGCACTGCCCTACACTCTCACTGCCTGCTCTGTTTGCCTGGGATGCTTTCATCCCTGGAGAGGTTTGTCCCTTCATCCCTCTAATGCTGCTGCTGCCCCATGTGAGTGAACAGCCCAGAAGTGGGGGTGAGCAAAGGGCTGCTTCCTTTGGCTCATTAGTTTCAACATCATTAGGTTCACCTAATGAGGTTCAACTCATCTTCTAAATGTGGAAAGAAATGGATCAGGTTAGGGCTGACTGCAGCTTCAAGACAGAAGTAGTGAGGGGCAAGATGTACCTTCACATGTGTCACACTTGCCATGATTTAGTCCATGTGGGAGGTTCTTAGAGTGATTTAGAAGTCAACAGGCAGAGGAGAGGAAGAGGAGAGGGAAAGAGATCAGCAGGTAAAGTTAGTACTGCTCTCTGAAAGCTTGAATCTGTCATTCAAGTATTGGAAGTACCCAGAAGGGTACAGTGAGTGGGAGCTGGTACAGCAAAGTCATTAAAAAAACCCCTTAAAACACAGTAAGTGGTATTTCTGGGCTGTCTGGAGAGAATAACACCAAATAAAAGGAGGGGAAAAAAAACCCCCCACCC
>VZTU01003052.1:5070-17312 GCA_013400835.1 Zapornia atra | reverse complement strand
CCCCAGAAGTGTAGCAATTTCATATATTATAAAGATTTGTAAAATACAAACAAGAACCAACAACAACAAAGGGCTGGAGGCTGTGGCAGGGGTGTTAGCGGTTACTCTTCATGGCTTCTTTGGCTGCCAGGATGAGGGGGGTCAAGCTAGACAGAGGTTTGGCCAGTTTCAAGAAGGGGTGCTGCCAAGGAAGAGAGAAACACAGTGAATGAGTGGGAAAAACCACCAGTTTAACAAGCTGTTAAGAGGTGTATTTCTACAGCCTGCAGTGCTGGTTGCTGCAGGCTGACATAGGTGGCTTGTTTAGGCTGTGAGAAGCTGGTCCTCCTCACCTGGAGCAGTTCTTTGGCTGAGCCTCTTTTCTCTACATCCATCTCCAAACATCGGTTTAAGAAGTCCCGGAATATTGGGGAGAGTTTTTCAGGGTTCTGCAGCTCTGGGGTGCCGTTAGTTGCTATTAAATACAGAGCCTGTGAAAGGAAGAGGGATGGAGAGCTGAGCCGAGCCTTGAAAAGATGCTGAGCCGACCTGCTGGCTGCAATCCCTGGGGCTGGCTGACAGGGGGCTCTGCAGCCTGCTTCTCTCCGTGGTGAGATGGAAAGCTGGGAACACCCCAATTCTGCACAGTCCTGCCCTGTTCTTGCTGGTAGCAAAACAACATCGAAGATCTTTTGGCAACAGATGCTCAGCTTGGCAAAGGAAACAGCGGAGGCTGACACACAGAGCATGATACATAACCTAAGGGATGGCATTTCCCTAAGCTAGCACAGAAGACTGAGCTCAAAGCCCAAGGTTTTAGTTACAAGCAGGTACTCATAGAATCATAGAGGGGTCTGGGTTGGAAGGGATCCCAAGGATCACAGAGCTCCAACCCCCCTGCCACAGGCAGGGCCACCAACCTCCAGGCCTGGAGCTACACAAGGTTGCCCAGGGCCCCATCCAACCTGGCCTTGAGCACCCCCAGGGATGGGGCACCCACCCCCTCTCTGGGCAGCCTGTTCCAGCCCCTCACCACTCTCTCTGGAAAGAACTTCCCCCTAATATCCAATCTAACCCTTCCTTCCTTTAGCTTTAATCCATCCCCCTTGTCCTGCCATTGTCTATCCTTTTAACAAGCTGATTCCCCTCCTGTGTCTCTGCTNGAAACGATATATTAAATGATCTTTGACATATTCAGAGACATTTGAGAGCATCTCCTCTCCTAGCATTTGCATTTTGGTAAGCAGAGAGTAATGAGATGGGATTGGGTTATTTTGCTCCTCCATGTATGAATGTCTAGGCTGTCTTCCCCCAGGAGAGACACATGGACCCAAAGCATTAAAACTGAAGCTACAGCTGTGGGGTAGGAAATCACATGGTGAGCAACACTTCCCAACCAGAGCTGGTCAACCAGAAGAACATGGCCAGGATTAATGGGCTGCAGCAGGAGTCTAGTGACTGCAGGAAGGAAAATATTGATGGGGCTGATCCCAGAGGAAAGGAAAAACCCACCTTGAGGTGCTGCAGGGTCAGTGGAAACCAGAAAGATTCATCTTAAATAGAAGGAACAACCAGAAAAAGAACCCCAGAGGGGCTTCAGGTCTGAGGGGTAAGATAAAGCCTCTGCCTAACTGGCAGAGCTGGGTACGCAGAGGGGTACACAGGCACAGCCCCCAAAGGCCCCCCTCTGCCATGCAGCCCAGCAAACCCACAGCGCCTGGCCTGACTCCAGACTGGTACAGCTCTTGCAGTTCAGAAGGCCAAGGGGATCCTGGGCTCCATCAGCAGAGGGGTGGCAGCAGGGACAGGGAGGGGATTGTCCCTCTCTGCTCTGCCCTGGGGAGGCCCCAGCTGGAGTCCTGTGTCCAGAGCTGGGGCCCAACACAAGAGAGATGTGGGGCTGTTGGAGAGGGGTCAGAGGAGCCACGAGGATGCTCAGAGGGCTGGAGCAGCTGCCCTACAGAGAGAGGCTGAGGGAGCTGGGCTGGGTCAGCCTGGAGAAGAGAAGGCTGTGGGGGGACCTCACTGCAGCCTGCCAGTCCCTGAAGGGAGCAGAGACACAGGAGGGGAATCAGCTTGTTAAAAGGATAGACAATGGCAGGACAAGGGGGATGGATTAAAGCTGAAGGAGGGAAGGGTTAGATTAGATATTAGGGGGAAGTTTTTTCCAGAGAGAGTGGTGAGGGGCTGGAACAGGCTGCCCAGAGAGGGGGTGGGTGCCCCATCCCTGGGGGTGTTCAAGGCCAGGTTGGCTGGGGCCCTGGGCAACCTTGTGTAGCTCCAGGCCTGGAGGTTGGTGGCCCTGCCTGTGGCAGGGGGGTTGGAGCTCTGTGATCCTTGGGGTCCCTTCCAACCCATGCCATTCTCTGATTCTATGATTCTTTTGGAGTTTTCTTGCAATGAAACAGCTTGTTGGGGCTTTTCTTTTGTTTCATTTTCTTCTTACCATAGCTCCCACCCCACCTGGCCAGTGTTTGTTCATTAATAAACCCCCCCCAACCCCCCCAAAGCAGTTGTAGCCATGCATAGGTTTCTTACCCTCAGGGGGTTCTCATTGAGGTATGGGGGTTCTCCTTCCACCATCTCAATAGCCATGATGCCCAGAGACCAGATATCCACCTTGGGGCCGTACGCCTTGCGGGTGACCACTTCAGGAGCCATCCAGTAGGGGGTCCCCACCATGGTGCTGCGCTTGCTCTGCTCTGGGGTGATCTGAGCACAGAAGCCAAAGTCAGCTGCAGGGTAACAGAAGGGGAAGAAGTTAAATTGGGGCACCCCAAGGCTCCCTAGAAGAATCTCTAGCACTATACACAAACTCGACTCCTCCACGTTTGAGGGGCTTGGGAGAGGGGGGAGGGGGGGGGTCTCCTTTTTTGATTGATCCCCCCCTCCCCAAATATTTGTCACACTACAAGATCTAATGTGTAAGTTAGAAGACCTGAAGGTGTTTAAGCAGGGCAGCCTTCCATGGAGTGCAGAGAAGGCTTTTTTGTCCTCTGGAAAAGGGATACAAGCACTGCCCTGGAGAAGAAAGGTATTTTGCCCAGTCTTAACCCAGTGTTAACCCCCCTAATCTCTCCTCTAACCCTTCCCTCCCTCCAGCTTCACTCCATCCCCCTTATCCTGCCAGTCTCTGCCCTTTAACAAGCTGATTCCCCTCCTGTTTCTCTGATCCCTTCAGCTGCAATGAGGTCCCTCCACAGCCTTCTCTTCTCCAGGCTGAACCAGCCCAGCTCCCTCAGCCTCTCTTTGTAAGGGAGCTGCTCCAGCCCTCTGGGGGGAGCAGACCTTTTGGGGGGTTAACAGCCCCCCCAAAAAAAATAAAATGAAAATAAAATCAAGCAGAAGGCAGGTGATCTGTGCATGGCACCCTCTGCAGCCTGATCCAGAGAACACAAATCCACAAGGCAGATAAACAGAATTAATTTGTGCAGCCACCGAGTTCAACAGTGTCACAGCAACCTGGCTGTCAAACACAGGTACTACAGCTGACAGAGACATGGGAACAAGGCTTCAAAGAAACAAAGTGCTACCCCACTCAGCAGAAGGAACCTGGACAAACAAACCTCTCCACAAGGTAACTATTGGACAACCACACTCAAGAAAACAAGAAAAGTCACCTATTCCTATAGCCTTCAGGTGCAGCAGGAATGCATGTTCCATCATGTTACTTTATCCAGCTGCAGCACTCCCACTTCCCAGGCATGTAAAGCATCAATAAGAACACAGTTAAGGCAGGAGACAGATTTTACCTTATCATTGACACTAAGTTTGAGAGAGAAAGAGAGAGAGAGAGAGAAAGAGAATTTAAAATAGAGAGAGAGAGAGAGAGAGAGAGAATTTTAAATTCTGAGTCAATTTTGAAAGTATCACTCCACACAGTGCTGGCAAGAGCCACAGTCATGAAAAGGTCAATTTACCTAGACCACAATTTAACAAAGAACTATCCCCCCCCCAACTTCAAGATGCTGATAGAAAACACACAAGCTAGGAACACAGAAAAACAACCCCCCCCCCAAAATAATCCAACCTCTAGCAGCCACTGAGCTCCTCTCACCAGCACTTCCTGGCCTTTATCAAGGTGTTTATGTCAATGGACATGCCAGAGAAGCAGCAGCAGGCTATGTGGGCTGACCAACCAACCCTCAGCAGGAGAGAAGAGACTCCAAGCAAGGAGAGAAGGGACAGCCAAGGTGCTGTCACACACAGTTCCACCCACCGGTTGCGTGTGTAGGTAACAGGCAGATTGGTCCAGCTAAAGTTGTTCCCTCCTGCCTCTCTCCTTCCTTCTCATCTTCCCCAGTCTCCTGGGAGCAACACACCTTCATACAGCATGCTAACCCTGTGCTGCTGCCACTGTCCTTTGCTTCAGGAGCTCCTTTTGTGCCCTGTCCAGAAGGGCTCTCAGCCACGTCCTCGCCCGGAACCACCCGCTTACGCTCAGGCTCTGCATTCACAGGGTGTGTGCACAGCCACCTCACCCCTCTGAAAACAGCAACACACAACAAAACCACCTCCTGCACAAGCAGCAGCACACCCAGCAACGCTGCTCAGCACACTGGGGAGCTCCACCTCCCTTCACACTCCATCTCATAGGCAGTGTGAGGCTGCAAGGCATGGAGAGCAGGGAATCCTGCTAAGCTCCTGGAATTCCTGCCCACCAAAGCACCAGCCCTGAACCCTTTGGCTGCTTCCTGCTCTGCACACTCCTGCACTCTGTGTGTCAGGAAATTCACCTCTCTCCCAACAGCCCTGACCAATTCTTCATGTGGTTTCAGATGTTTTGGTTGCCACAGACATTCACACACACCAGAACCTGCTGCACACAGATCCACCCCATAATCACCTGAGAAGCAAGCAGCTTCTCTTTCATTTCCTCATTATATGAACAAAGTGTCTTAGATTTCCAGCCCAAGAGAAAGAGACCCAGCACAGACTCCAAGAGAAATGGTTAATGACACACAAACACCCTCATTAGCAGCCTTCTGGCAACCTGAAGAGACTACCAAAGCCACTGCAGCTCTTCTCTTGCCATCATTCATGCCTTTGCCTCCCTGCACAGCACCAGTTACTTCATAGTCACCAATGTGTTCATGTGGCAAGAGGTTTTTTGCTTCAACACCCTTCTTGTCTGACATGTTCACAGCCTCTGTCCTGTGCACACCCCAATTTCAATACCCACTGCCTGGGAGTTAACACACTTTGTCACACAGAATTCCTTTCTATTCCTCACAGGCAATAAAAGTTCACCTCCAATTTCCCTGCCAACACTCCTTGTACTGGTTTACACCCTCTGAGATGAAGTTTACAGGATGCTGAAAGGGTTGTCTGGTACTCACTGAGTTTCACTGATCCATCCATCCCTAACAGCACGTTGTCACTCTTAATGTCTCTGTGGATGACCTGGTTGGCATGGAGGAACTCGAGTGCTTGCAAGCACTGGATGGGAGGAAGAATGGAGAAAGAAAGGGAGAAATGAGAAATCAGCATGAGGAAACACAATTTGGGTAGGTAAACACAAATTCAAAAGCAATGCTCACACCCTCAGGCAGCACCAGGCCCAGAAGGTAACAGGTTATTATTCCAAGGAACCAGCAGAGGAAGCTCTTGTGCTAAAAAATCCTCTGGGGAATCTCATATGGAGCTTCTCAGCTATCATAAACCCAGAAATTAAACTCCTTGGTATCCAGTCACCACCCAAGATGCTCCCAAAAATCCCAGAGGTTAATTCTGGGACACACCACAAATCCTAGAGGAATGAAGTGACAGCTTTTTAGCCTGAAGTCTTGCCAACAGGAACTGGGGAGGGAGGCTACATTCTTAACACACAAGCAAGAGTGAAAGCTGTAAAACCTCTTCACTCCAGAAGCTGCTGCTACTGCTTTAGCACTGGTTTTAAATGAACACCTTTCACACTAACTTCCTGCCTAAAAACATCACATTTACTGGTGCTATTTGAGAATAAAGGGCCAAAAAAATAAGATAACTGCAAGCTGCATCTCCTTGAACAAAAGGAGGAGCTTTCCCATTCACAGCTTGGCAGGGATAGAGTCCCCAGGGAGCTTTCTGTGTTGGCTGTCATTTGCTTTAGTCCCTAACAAAGCAGGCAGCAGAGTTTTGAGGAAGTACAACAGTTCAGCATTAGACCTTTTGCCTCAGGAAGGTTAATTACTGTTACAGTAAATAGTTAACTGTCAGTTCTCTGCTTCTGGGTCCAGCTTCTCAGGAAATTACCACCTGTCCACACATGTTAATGGTACAAGTTCCTTTCCATCCCCTCCCCTTTGCCTGAGTCATCCAAAGCAGATGATGTAGTCAGGCAGGGCTTTTAAAAGCCTCTGTTTCTCCTGCACAGCAGGTAACATGATTACTTCTCCTGCTGCTGCAATAAATCATGCCTGAGCTGGACACCACCACTCTGACTCAGGGCAGAAACCACTGAGAAGTTGTGACATCAGCTATTTTTTAACTGTTCCATCTGAAATCTCACCACAACCTTAAAATTATTCCACTACAATCTTCTGGATAATTTGTTTTTCTGTGAAATCCACAGGGGAAGGTGAACAGTCACAGAACTATAGATTTCACCTGCTGTGAAAACCACCACAAGGAAAAACTACATCATTGCTTTTCCTTGAGCTCCAGCCCAGATTACCACCACCTCCCTGTGAACGCTGTCCCCAGCACTAGGCAAGTCAGGTTATCAAAATCAAAATGGTTATTTGCTGTGTCACCTAGCATTCCCAAACACCCAGCTCAAAATTCCCATGGGTTTTGGGGTGCTACACTTGCAAACCCCTGATTTTCTCAGTTTAATTGATTTTGTTAGTTTGCTTCCTGGTATTATTCATTCTTCCTAAATCAACAGCTCTGATGGGAATCACTGAGATCAGTCCTAAGCATAAACCCCAAGGGAACAGAGTGCAAGGTCATTCCTCAAGCCCTCTGATTGGAATCACTGAGATCAGTCCTAAGCATAAACCCCAGGGGAACAGGGTGCATGGTGATTCCTCAAGCCCTCTGATGGGACTCACTGAGATCAGTCCTAAGCATAAACCCCAAGGGAACAGAGTGCAAGGTCATTCCTCAAGCCCTCTGATTGGAATCACTGAGATCAGTCCTAAGCATAAACCCCAGGGGAACAGGGTGCATGGTGATTCCTCAAGCCCTCTGATGGGACTCACTGAGATCAGTCCTAAGCATAAACCCCAAGGGAACAGGGTGCAAGGTCATTCCTCAAGCCCTCTGATTGGAATCACTGAGATCAGTCCTAAGCATAAACCCCAGGGGAACAGGGTGCAAGGTGATTCCTCAAGCCCTCAGCTCCACAACTCACCTCTCTGCAAACAGCAGCAATCTGGGCTTCATCCATACACGTCTCTGTGACCACATCTGTTAGTGAGCCCCCAGCTAGATATTCCATCACCACAAACAATTCATCTCCTACAAGGTAACTGCAAACAGAAAACAAAAAGGGTGACTTGGTTGCTGTCATCCAGAGATGGAGAGCTGGAAAAGAGAACTGCTAGGAGCTGCTCAATGGAGTGATTCATATGCACTTCATGCCAATGGCAAAGGAAGTTAATGTCTGGAAGGTGGCATGAAATGCAAATGCTGACAGTAAGTCTGTGTGTTTCTCACTAAGTGGGCAGGATAACCCCCTACACATCATGCACAACACAGGCACTGCTCCAGCTGTGCTCATCTGCCAGCAATCCCCAACAACATGCAGCATGGCCTTCAGGACTGAAGAAGGCTCCTTACTGAATCATCGATTGGCATGGGTTGGAAGGGACCCCAAGGATCACAGAGCTCCAACCCCCCTGCCACAGGCAGGGCCACCAACCTCCAGGCCTGGAGCTACACAAGGTTGCCCAGGGCCCCAGCCAACCTGGCCTTGAACACCCCAAGGGATGGGGCACCCACCCCCTCTCTGGGCAGCCTGTTCCAGCCCCTCACCACTCTCTCTGGAAAAAAAACTTCTCCCTAATATCTAATCTACCCCTTCCCTCCTTCAGCTTTAATCCATCCCCCTTGTCCTGCCATTGTCTACCCTTGAACCACCAAGGCTGTTCTCTAGAACAGATGACTGTTTCCTCTCCTTTCAGGTGACACAGCCCCAACACAGCCCCTTTTGGTCACAGGCCCCTCAGGCACACGCCGTCCGTGTCTCAAGTTAAAGCCTCTTAGAATCACAGAGTGGTTTAGTTTGGAAAAGACCTTCAAAGATCAAGCCCAACCATCTATCCAGCCCTACTAGGTCCAACACCAGAGCATGTCACCAAGGACAACATCTGTTCTTCTTTGAAACCTCTCCAGGGATGGTGACTCAACCCCCTCCCTGGGCAGCCCACGCCAGGATCTGACCACCCTTTGAGTAAAGCCCTTGGAGATGAAGGCATTGGCCAGCTGTCCACATTTACCTGTCCAGGAAGTTGACTATGTTGGGGTTCTTTAGCTCCTTCATTACCAAGATCTCATTAATAATCAGCTCCTTCTTGGGCTGTTTCTGCAGGTTTATCTGTTTTATAGCAACCTGAAGAGAAGCAAACAAAACAAATCACTTGAGTATGGAAACCTTTTGGTGATTTCTGATAGAGGGAAAAGTCAGAAGGAGTTCTGGAACAGGATTGCAGGAGGTCAGCAGAGCTTGCAGCTGGCACATTATCTCTTTACCAGGATACAACTTGAGGAGTATACAACATGCACTCATGGCCAACATCATCCTCTTGCAGCTCAAAAGAGCCACAAACTATAATGAAGGCCAGAACAGGCAGCAAAGGAAACATTGAGGAGATCATAGAATCATAGAATGGTCTGGGTTGGAAGGGACCCCATGGATCATAGAGCTCCAACCCCCCTGCCACAGGCAGGGCCACCAACCTCCAGGCCTGGAGCTACACAAGGTTGCCCAGGGCCCCAGCCAACCTGGCCTTGAACACCCCCAGGGATGGGGCATCCACCCCCTCTCTGGGCAGCCTGTTCCAGCCCCTCACCACTCTCTCTGGAAAAAACTTCCCCCTAATATCTAATCTAACCCTTCCCTCCTTCAGCTTTAATCCATCCCCCTTGTCCTGCCAGTCTCTGCCCTTTAACAAGCTGATTCCCCTCCTGTGTCTCTGCTCCCTTCAGGGACTGGCAGGCTGCAGTGAGGTCCCCCCACAGCCTTCTCTTCTCCAGGCTGACCCAGCCCAGCTCCCTCAGCCTCTCTCTGTAGGGCAGCTGCTCCAGCCCTCTGAGCATCCTCGTGGCTCCTCTGACCCCTCTCCAACAGCCCCACATCTCTCTTGTGTTGGGCCCCAGCTCTGGACACAGGACTCCAGCTGGGGCCTCCCAGGGCAGAGCAGAGAGGGACAATCCCCTCCCTGTCCCTGCTGCCACCCCTCTGCTGATGGAGCCCAGGATCCCATTGGCCTTGCCAGCTGCCAGAGCCACTGCTGGCTCATGGGGAGTTCCTCACCCACCACAATCCCCAGGTCCTTCTCACAGGGCTGCTCTCCAGGAGCTCTTCTCCCAGGCTGGATCTGTGGCTGGGATTCTTCCAACCAAGATACTCCCCCAATTTCCTACCAACAGGCCCAGAGCAGAAGAGAATCATGGAGCAACCAAGACAGACAGTGTAAGCTTTCTGATGCAAGGCAATTTGGTTTCCTGTATTCTGAACCAAACCAGTGCTCAGGGACAAGGAATGCTGGGAGGCAGAAGGATCTGCTCTCAAAGCAATTAAGCCAATGAATTACCCCAGGGAGAGAAAAGAAGATACAGAGCTATTTTGCCCAGGATGTCACCTAACAAGGGTAACTATTCCAGATTTTAGGATGTCCTGTCTATGTTAGCTGCAACACTCTGAGGAGGCAGTTGGGAGTTTACATGATGACCTATCCACCCATCCAAAACCAAATGCAAGAACCAGTCTCACCTCCTGCTAGCATATTGCCAAGGGCATTAAAAGATGACATCCTGTGGCAGAGAATCATAAAATAATGAAGATTAGAGAGGACCTCTGAGGTCATCTAGTCCAGTCCCTTGCTCAAAGTACAGCCAACATGGAGCAGAGGCTGCTACAGGTCTTGTGTGCCTGAGTTCTGAATGGAGATCTCAACGAGCAGAGATTCTGCAGCCTCTCTGGGCTCCTGTCCCACATCCTGACTGCAAGGGGAAAAAGCAGCTTCTAAATCTAATAACTAAGATTTTACCTCTTGTGCTGTCATTGGGCAGCTCTAGGAGGAGTCTGGCTCCATGTTCTCTGCACCTTCCCCTTTGGGAGTTGAAAGCAACAGTAAAATCCTCCTTTGGCCTTCTGTTCTCCCCACTGATCAGACCCAATTCCACCCTCAGACATTAAGCACTGAGGAAGCCAGAGTACTGCATCCCTTTAACTCCTCCAGACTGCAAGCAACCAACTGTTAGCACACCACACAAGGTCAGAGGGGGCCTAAAGGCCCTTTAACTCCTCCAGACTGCAAGCAACCAACTGTTAGCACACCACACAAGGTCAGAGGGGGCCTAAAGGCCCTTTAACTCATGAAGACTGCAAGCAACCAACTGTTAGCACACCACACAAGGTCAGAGGGGGCCTAAAGGCCCTTTAACTCATGAAGACTGCAAGCAACCAACTGTTAGCACACCACACAAGGTCAGAGGGGACCTAAAGGCCCTTTAACTCCTCAAGACTGCAAGCAACCAACTGTTAGCACACTACACAAGGTCAGAGGAGGCCTAAAGGCCCTTTAACTCCTCAAGACTGCAAGCAACCAACTGTTAGCACACCACACAAGGTCAGAAGAGGCCTAAGAAAGTAAGCCAATTTATGCTGCTGTCAGTAAGAGGACACAAAGTACCACAGCAGATAGAGAGCAAGTCAAGGGATAAGATCTTAAGATGACCAAAAGGATTGTCCTTTGTCACTCCACTACAGTACAGGCACACATGGCTGGTGGTGAAAGGGTAATTACTGATGGGGGATGGAAGGAATGGCTTCCTGCAGGCATTCAAAGGAAAAGGAAGGAACTCTGAATTTATAAAGAGAAGCAAAGAAGTCCTCAACTTTAGCCCCAGGATCACTAGATGACAAAAATGCAGAGTCCTGCAGATGTTATCAACTCCACCAAGGCAACTGGGAGGCACCAAGGAGTAAAAGCAGAAAGCCCAGAGTGGAGGAGACATTCTAACTACAGCCAAGAATCATACTGAGTCTGCTGTATCCATACAGACAGGCATCTCCCTGGCCTCTACTGAGGCTGAACTAGAGGATAAGGGTGCAAAGACTAAACAGAGGTTTATTTCTGGAAATGCAGGACAAGCCTGCCTGCAATTCTTGAAGCACAAACTGTTTGCAAAGGCCATTTGTGGAACACCTCACTCCCTCAGAGCTTCTCAGTGGAAAGACAAAACTCTTTATTTTTAGCTTTCATCATCTGATCTCTCCAGAACAAGGCCCACACTGTTACAACTGACTGTGACAAGCATTCTGCTGGGAGGTGATAGCAGAGATGGGGGACACAGAAAGAAATCTAGTCCAATCATTTCCACCCCCCACACAAGAACATTGAGACAGAAGAAGGCTTTTCATTGCAAGGCACATGAAGTCTTACCTCCTGCCCTGTGGCCACATCAATAGCTGTGAAAACTGTACCTGAAGCTCTGTGAGGAAAAGGAAAAAAAACATGACAGCCAGTCACCTCTGTGTGTGGAACAAACATGAACATGAAGAGACAACTCACAAGCACAAAAGTGTGTCAGGCTTTTGATGTTGGGAGGGCTTTATCAAAAAGATGGCTGTTAAAAGCACGTGGTGTCACAGACACACCAGCCAGTCCACATCAAAACTCATCTCAAATCCACCCTCTTCTCACACCACCTATGCCTCCTGCTTCCAGGACTTGTAAGCCCCCCTGTGCTGCTCCCCATGATCAGATAAACTGGGCAGCCCCTTCTGTAGCAGGTGTTACTTTCTGTATTCTCCCAGAGACAGCCTACCCACAAACACACACAGACCTATGTGAAAACACTCCAGAGGAGGGGTTAGGTAGATATACATATATATATATATATATATACACACATATATATATAAAGTTCTAGCTTTTCCATATTTATCATCAAAGCTGGAAAAGCTAGAACTTGCATATATTTTTTCCTCAGAAGGACCTAATCATAGAATGGCATGGGTTGGAAGGGACCCCAAGGATCACAGAGCTCCAACCCCTCTGCCACAGGCAGGGACACCAACCTCCAGGCCTGGAGCTACACAAGGTTGCCCA